>LPNX010032521.1:367476-414038 GCA_001517045.1 Pseudotsuga menziesii
AAATCCCTTTTAAAATGGATTTATGATGATTATAACACATACCATAAATATTTAATTAGAAAACAAATTATATAAACTTTTTATATACATATAATAAATATATAATTAATGAAAAAAATTATATATATAATATTGAATGAAACAAGGTATATTTATGTTATTAAATTTCATTTCACTTTCTCAATGTCTATATTTAACCTATTATTTTTTTTCCTTTTGTTTTCAATATTTGAAAACTAAATATCGCACTTATATCTATTATCTTTCTTACATTGACGCTTGACGCTTTGGACCTTTCGTTCATATTACCCTCCTCTATCCCTTTAGAAATCCATTCCACCATGCCTCCATTTTGGAAGCTGATATTCACACTTACAACTCAGTTTGATTAAGCAGATTTATGCTCAGAATAAAAGTTTTCAAAGGTTTTGATTGAGAAGTGGGGGAAACATGTCGAAAAACAACAAGGGAGGGCCTGGTAGAGCTCTGTTTAAGCACCACAATCACATTGTAATTGAAGCAAAAAAGCAGGGCTATGGCAGAACCAAGCGCGTCTTGGAATTAGTCATAGATGTCAAGGATGTTGAAGTCATCATCGAGGAAGCAAAGGAGGCCGGCCACCTATTCTCTGCTCAAAATCCAGCGCTCGACCTCCTAATCAGTCTGTGAGTACTATCACATACACTTAATAAATACCCCAAGGGTTGATTTGAGACCAATTATGTAATATCAATCAATTTATGAGTACTGTTGTATACACATTTAATATATACCTCAAGGGTTTATTTGTTACCTATTATGTAAATATTAATCAATCTGTGAGTATTGTTGCATACAGATTTAATATACCGTAAGTGTTTATTTTTTACAAATTCTGTGATATTTTTCAACCTGTGATTATTGTTGTGTACACATTTAATATACCCCAAAGGTTGATTTGTGACCAACGCTGTAATATTAAATACACATTCATTGAGTCCTGACTTGAATGGGAATGTGAAAAAATAGGGTACTTGTTGAAATTTGAGGTGAAATGCTTGTTGAGGAAATTAGTATTTGATCTCACTTCAAATACACAGACACACACACACAAAATTTTGATGGTAAATTGCCTTAGAGTTTGTGACATTCCTTACAGAAGTCATAGTATGCCATATTCCTTCATCATTAGATCCATAGCTAGAAGCACAACGCCATATAGGCTAAAGGAAAAGTAGATATAAAAGTAACAAATGTATGGTGAGATACATTCAAGAAGACTGCTATATTTCTAAGATCCAAGAGGCAATAAGACTGCTATAAATTGTATTGTGACTGAGATGGCAATAAGGTTAATTGTACTAGGCTTGTGCGGGATTTCACTTTTAGGACTTTTTTTTTCTTCATGAAAAAAATCGTTATATTGTTATTTAAAGAAAGAAATCAAAATATACATCATCAAGCTTCACAAATCCTTCCAAAATCTAAGAATATCGTTAAACCTACCATGCCCACTACTTATTACAGTATTTCATTTATCAAACTAAATTTGTTTAAAATTGTCCCTGTAATTATCATTCACATCACTTATCGATGTATAATATTCAAGATTCCCAGCTGGGTTTAAGATGGATCTATATTGGTTTTAAATTTTAATTTTATGAGATGACATGTTTTTCCTTTGTGATGTGGTTTATAGTATCCATGCCAACTTTATCCACATTTCGTTACAACATCTCCCCATATTGGGTTGTAGAGCACCTCTATACTCTTGGTGCAGTTTCAGATATTCGGTTTTTTTAGCAACTTCACAAAACCTTATTCCATTAACAAGATTTTACAATCTCAACAAGTGACAAATGGTTCCAATAGGAGTAATACATTTCAGTTAGTAGAATCCATAATCAATATGAATACCGTCACATGCTTGAATCCCTTTTATTAATGTACAAATTCTTACAACTCAATAACCTAGACAAATACCCAATGTTAACAACAATACATAGCCAACTCAAACACAGTCATTCAACTTTCTTCTCAACCTGTTCCTGAATCTATTTTCTAAGTTGTAAATGCTCCCATTCTATCAAGCTATCAAAGCTCTCAAGCTAAGGGTTTAGCTTCATAAACAGAATACTTGTAATAATCTAATCACTTCCCACACCTGATTGCTCCTACGATTTGACCAAAATTTCATCTAACATATTAACCCTTTCCACTCAAATAAAGTAGCAAGGAAAACTCCTATGAAAATATGATTAGTGTGAAACATGAGAATCCATCCATGGTGAATAATAGTACTAATAACCAAACTTTCTACTTTAATGATCCAATAATAAATGAAATAACTCATACAACATGTTAATGGAACTACAGAGTTTAAAAATATGAATGTATACTCAGTAGATGGATATCGAATAAAGGAATCTAAGCTTCGTACAACGGTTTGAGAAATGGCTCATTATAATTTTGTATATGAATTTGGGTGACAATTTGTTGAGTAATTTCTTTTGTATGAAATCAAATCTCTTTCCAACAGAGTGCTCACTACTAATTACGCCAAGGTTGTAAGGCAATGGCTGAGAAATGGCTCATTATAATTTTGTATATGAATTTGGGTGATAATTTGTTGGGTAAATTTGTTTGTATGAAATCAAATCTCTTGCCAACAGAGTGTTCACTACTAATTGCACCAAGGTTGTAATGCAATGGCTTTAACACAACATAAACTTCAACAATTCATTAGGAACAATCATCAAAATGAAAAAATTAGACATTTACCATATGTATATATTGCACAGGGATTATGGGCATATAGAGTACATACATGCAATAATGATTGTATCATTTAAGATGGACTAGCGATTGTTCTCATTGCTAGATAATCAAACCAGGTTTTCCTATCATGACAATTAGATGAGAGATCATTTTCATGTAATTAGGATCAAATTTAGCTTTTATCTTTTACCTTTCTTACAGGTATATAATGAATAGGATTAATGAAAAAGCTAAAAGCATACAGGGATGCTCTCTTCATTAATCAAAACAGAGTACTATTTCCTTCAATAAAATGACTAAATTTGTTGACCCTCAATAATACTTAGGTTTGATTGATGGTTATAGATTACTAAGGGAGAAAAGAGTTCTCTCAGTCTGATCTACAGTAAGTATACAACAAAATAGAGTGATCTCCAAGATTTTACGAGGCATTCCAAAATAACATGGACATGTAGCTTAAGGACTTGGAGTTTATTATGAATTTTCTAAATTGTAAAGCTGAGTGTAGGGTTCCCAAAAGGTTGAGGTCGAAATACAATATTTTGACCACTATTTCATATATCAGTTTTGATATTTAAGCTTGGATGACAATCCTACTAGATTACATATCTGGACCACTAAATAAAACCTTAATATGAGTGAAAAACAACATTTTAAAAACATTTCCTTGATCATGATCCAATAAATCCTAAAGGGTACTATCCCTAATCAAAATGCTAGAAGAAGGAGAAAAATTGAAAGCGTTGGGGCTTTAGAAGCCTTCTTCAACATAAACCAAAATTTACAAATATGTTAAACCCTCAAATAGAAACTAGGCCAATCTTTGAGCCTAAGTTAGAAGTAGGGATGAATAGCCTTAGTGATGTGAACATATATGCTTTGTAATGTGCACAAATAAGAGGAAAGTCAAAAATTCTTGAACCTTATTTATCCTTCACAAGTGTAATAAATCATAAAACAAGTTACAAACCTCCCTAGTTAATCATACTCTTCATACAAAATATGAGTTGTTTGTAATAATTTAGCATTTTGTTTGATTTGCTGCCAAAATATGGGTTGTTTCTTTGCTTGGAGGGATGCTCCCTTAAGAAAAAGGTGTCATTTAAGACCCAGGATTAGGAACACTTGTTAAATAGGGTTCTTTAAATACCTGAACATGCCTAGATTTGTCCTACTTGTCCCCATAATTGCTTAGAATCAATTCGTCCTTGGATATAAACCTCGTTGTTGCAAATGTACCTAGAGCTAGTCTCATAGATCCTATATCTCATGCTTTATAAAATGGTATTAAAGCTTGTGTGGATTTTTAGTCCTCTATCCAAAGCTCTTTAAGTTTCTTAAGATTTGAAATTATAGTTCTCAACATCCTGTTTCGTGTACAACAACTGAGTTTTAGGGGTTGTTACCCTTATCTTCACTAGCACACTCCATACTTCATAGTGTTTTGGAAAATATGAGGAAGTTGTGATTTTGAACCCTCATTGTGAGTCAAGAACTTATTGTAGATAGTTCTAACTGTACTCAGGGACAAGTCTATTCCAATTGGATATTATAAGAGTTCTCTTGAATATTTTCTATTAAGACAATCTGTAATAGTTAAATGATGAGCAGAATAAAACAACTAGGGGTCTTTGGATGCTGGTTAAAGCCTCTGTTACTATAAATGAGATGTGAGTTCTTTTTCCCATGATAAAACGACCTAGAAATGTAATTGGAAAGCACTCTTTTATATGGCCATTCCCATGTCTTTGGTCCTAAAACTGTTTCTTGAGAAATGGACCATTTCTTAGGGTAAATGTGACCCTGTTTCATTATGGTTCTACTCTATTTCTCATGAAAAATTAGAAAAATGAAAATAAAAATAAAAATTCTATGAAACCTAAATTATTCAATCTTCATGGTGCACACAACATGACCATACAACCCCTTACAGCTACTATTTGGGTTGTAGTCATCTTCATTTTTGTTTGAACAAGCTACACTCCCTAAATATGCTTCCACAAGACTGTCACAGGGCCCAGGATTGAGGATACAGCTCCTGGACATGTTGTCAAGGCTCAAGCTGAAGATCAATGCCTCTGTCAAGAAAAATTGGGGACTGGAAGACATTGTAACTCCTAGATGAAATTTGTGATTCTATAGCTGCTAGCTACTCATTTGAGGTCATTAATGGACAAGAATCACCCATTTTCAAGGAGCAGAACCACCCAACAATTTGTTATTTTTCCTCAGCCTCTTGTCTTCTCCTCTTCCTTGACAATTTATTTGAGATCATGGCTTAGATTCTTCTCAATGCAATACCCCTTTCCAATTGGTAATTTAGCAGTTATTCACTATGACTAGTGTTTTTCAGTTTCTTCAAACTAATTTTGTCCCTGCTTGTGCTTAGGGAGGGTTTAGGACTGAACCAATTATTCACATTTGATTTTTCTTATATTACATTCTTAGTTATCAATTTTGAGTTCAAATTCAGATTTGAATTTGATAGGGTATGGAGTGGAAAAAATTCAAAGACTAAAAAATCAGTTCAACAAAAAAGTTGGATTGAAAAAATTTGAACTAATTTTTTTTATTCTATATATTTAAAATGATGATGTTTACTGAATTTTTCTTTCGAGTGAGTAGATGACAACAAAACCAAGCCATTGTGGATGTGTAGTGTATAGTACACATACCCATAAATTCATGTTGATCTGGGTTGTATTGAGCAGCTTCACCCATCGAGCCAACCACCATCAAATTGGTGCAATGGAATCCCATAACTGAGAGCTCCAAGGGAAACTCAACCAAAACACCTAGATGGACAGGTGCTTCAACTAGATCTATTTGATATGTGGGTAGAAATATGACCTTTCAGTTATTGATGTTTTAGATTTATTGGTTGCTATTTCTTATAGACAGTAGGGTGCATGCCAAGAGTGGTTAGCTTCAATAAATAAATCCGACCCAACTAAGAAGTAAGCACACTATATTTATTTATGCAGCTGCACCCTACCTTTTCCTTTAATCCTAGTGAAATAAGGGTTCTGTATGTGCAGCTAATTATGGTATTAGAAGGTATGATGTGGGTCAGATGGATAAGATAAGATAATTTTATTAATGTCCAACTACTGACCACTAAATAAGGTTCAAGGTTCCCATATGATTATTGTCTTACTAAGCATTTTCCTAAATCTAATATCCTAACACCAACAATACAAAAAAAAGTGACTATAACAGACTATTGGAATATAAGGAATGAATATTACCTAATCAAATTGCTTTAAAGAGACAACCAAATCAATCACAGGGCTAATTGTAGGGAAATATCCTTTCAAATATGGTTATTGACATTTTTAACAAACCTAAAAATTATTTAAAATTTACACAATTTTTTCATCCAAATTTACTTTCCAAAGTTTCCCTTTCCACTATTTTCCAAAATATGGTAATCTAACAATGAGAGACCCATAAATAAACTCTTCCTAAATTAGATGAATGCATGTTGAGAATATTTTTATGCCATTTTGTGATTAAAAAACCATATCAGTTTAAAGAACAATAGCCTGCCATCAATCCAATAGCCAACAACATCACAGGGTTTCATATTGGATGCAAGAAAACTTCCATTGTAAAGTGAGCAAATATACTCATGAGAAAAAATCACTTTGTCATATTGCTTGTTGTACGTAGCAGTGTAATACAGCCTTATAAATTTCAGTCAAAACTCTTCATTGCTAATAAATTTTAACAGGCAGATTGGTGTAAATCCCATTAATGAAATGTAGCCTCAAACTTATGCAACCACATATAAATTTGGAAGATATTTTCAAAGAATACCGCTAGCATATACAAGCAACAATTTAGTTGTTCATCAGAAGAAACTCAATATAATGAGACAGAAAGAAAGAAAGATATAGATTAAATAACCCCACAAACTGTTCCTAAATCAGATGAAAGCATGTTAAGAATATTTCTGACACCACAATATCCTACTATCAATCCAACATCCAACAACTATCATAGAATTTAGGACTGAAAGCAAGAAAAGATTCATTGCAGTTTAAGTATATATACTCATGACAGGAAATCAATTTGCAGAATAGCTCAGTGGACTTAGCAGTGTGATACAACTAGAATACCTACACATTGTTCACTCTTGACACAACTTTGCCTTTCATTGATAGTAATTGTTTTGTAGGTAGATTAGTTTAGATCCTAGTAATGAAATAAAGACTTAAATATTATGTAACCACACATAAATTTGGAAGAAATTCCAATGCATACCCCTCGTAAACATGAGCAACAGTTTAGTTGTTCATCAGCAAAAATTCAATACAATTGAGGCAACTAAAGAAACTGATTTAAATTAGTAACCCCTGCTAGAACCACCGGCAAGGTCATCATCCCTCAAGTTGTTTGTAGGCCTGTCCCCACCAACAAAACCATCAGATACGCTAGTGCTACCATTGATGCCACCTCCACTTGCAAACCCACCGCTACCACCATAGCCACCACCACTTTTGCCACTGTCCCCATAACCACCTCCACCTCCATAACTCCCACCACCACCATAGCCCCAACCACCACCATAACCTCCACCACAAAAACCTCCACTTCTTTCCGCAACATAGTTAACACGAACACTACAACCTTGAAGTTCCTGTCACAATAATACAACTTCATTTATTTAAATCCAGATAAAAATGCAATTCTCGGTACTGATTCAGAAATGAACAAATGCATATACAAATGATTATAGGATAGCTAACAAATATAGATGTTAATAATTAATAAATGGAAGAGAAGTTGAAAAAGAGGAATCTCTAGAGGAATCTACCAAAGAGGTTTCTGTTTCAATCCAATACGATATACAAGCAAAGCAGATATGGTAAAGAAAACAAGATATAAAATCTATGAGCCTGTCATGTCCACTCAGAAAAACATGTAGCACCAAAATTCATGGATGAAAATTCAATTGCACAAAAGATAAGGGATAATAGCCTCCTGTAATGTTGAACTAACCATTTTTCTCTTTCTATTATCGATTTAACATAGAATTTGACTATCCAACACAACGATCCAAGCCCCACGGAAGGTTCTGATTACTAAATCGAAGGCGTTTTCTATGACTTGCAAATGTAATTGGGGCATATTAGATTTGCTTGGATTATGTACTATAAACTAAAATCCTTTTGGTCTGTAGAGTGCAAATCAAGTTTCAATGAAGACACCAGAAATATATGGAAATGAGGAAATTTCTGAAAACTATGTCAGATGCAACATCTAAAAGAAATTTTTTAGCCTATTTGAAGCAAAACAACATTTTTGCAAGGGGGGAGGCAATTTTAAAACATACAAAAATATGTTTTAAATTTGAATGCCTAGACTTGGAATGGGATTTTCTTTTGCTGATATTTAATTCTGCTTTAAACAATTTGCATAAAAAACATGTTGAGGGTCTCACGTTGGAAGGGGGAATTTTGAGTTGTAAAGTTAATGGAAAATTAGAATATTAAAGCCAAAGATGGACTTACGGAAGAGATGTCCTTCCCCAAATTGGAAGACAAGGGCTATTTGAGAGTTAAAAGTGCCTAGATCTGGACATTATTGCTCAGACCTACCTGTTTGAGTACAAAATAGGCCCAGAAATGCTGTTACTTTTGCTCAGAATCATGAGTGATGATTTTTCACTGCTATCTATGACCTCCAAAACCGCCCATGGAAGAGTATTTTTGTTTGAATAATGGAATTGGCATAAATCATCACTTTGAAGCTCAGAACGTTCCCAGGTTTTCTCTTTACCATTGTTTTGAGGCTAAAAGATGCCTAGAATTGAAAATCAGCCATCTTCCTACAGTTTTAAGGCTGCTACAGGTTTGATGAGGGCTATTGTAGGTGACTATTTTATGACCTCCTTGTAGCATAAAGTGCCCAGAAATCCTCAAAGCTACTACATTTCCAAGACTTCAAAAAACCTTCTGTTCGTCACCTTTCCCTCGATGGTATATGACTTTTGACTGCAGTTGTGGTATATTTATCATCTACTAGAGCTACAACATGCCCATAATGGCTCCTCCTAAATGGAATGACTTATTAGCCCACTAGCAGCAACTGGGACATCATCAAACTATCATAAAAAATGATGTCACCCTTCTTACCATCCAAATGCATAGGACAACCAAAATGGGGGGTAATAGGGTCTACAACTAACTTCGATGAAGTATTATTTTCAACCCAAGCATCCTCAAATCATGTGTTTAACCTCAAACTTGTGTATCACATGGTCCTTTGCTCTTAGGGCTAAGTGCTCTCCTCCAAGTTCTTAGCAGTCCTCCAAGGTAGGTATTTCTCCTAATTAAGCAACCGAATCTTCATTGTGTGCATCCAATGGGTTAATCATCATGTCGATTAGGGTAAAAAACTTCTAGGTAAGGGTTCTATGATATCACTCTACCTTGGGTTAAGCATCCACCCAAAATAAGCCATCTAGATGTCCATGAACCATTGCCAAGGGACTAGGAGACCTAGTGATCTCCTAGCTAGGTGGAAACACTTTTGGAGTAACCCCAAAACCTCACACTCAAATGTTGTCTCTTATCTAACAGGTAACCTAAATTTGATAGATCACCTTCCCCATGATAATGTGTTGGTAGCGTTTTTCCACTTTACCTACCAAGAAAAAAATAAAATTTCCGTTCTTGCTTCTTGTTCACAATGGAACCTACTTATGCAAATCACATGAAACATGCATAAATAAAGGGGTGATGACTGTTTGTCCACTAAGTTTTTCCTGAGCTCAATGGTGTTCTAGCTAACAACAAACTTAATCAACCTTTTGTTGGGGGAATGACATTCTCTTTGTATTTTTAGAAGTTTCTACTGCAATGATGTCTCCCTTTGATTGATGTGACAATTGAAATGATTTATTTATTGTAGATGTTTCTTTGCTAGTGCAATAGCAATGATTCCCACTTTTGCAGGATTTATCTTTGCAAGGTAGTAACTAGTGAGTTTTGAGCAAAGTTTCAAATTGGCATGCCATCTTGGTGAGCTGAGTCAAGTCATAAGTGATCACTATGCTGACTGGGTCTTGTTTAACTATCTTGAAGATATAACCCCTGCACCCACAAACCCTAATTTGGGATTCCTGAACCCTCATCAATTCCATACCCATCATAGTGTAGCTTTTCAATATATTCCTATGCTTCACTTTACATAGAATATGTGTCTTTTCATTTTTAATAATTAGTTCACTCAATGTTGAGGGTCCAATTGCATTTCAAGGTTAATTTTGTTGATTGCTCTCTATATTTTTTAGACTTTTCCAATTGCTAAACTGTTACTTCTTGTTCTTAGCTTGTAACAGAAGTGTTTACTATTTTTGTGTGGTATTATTCGGAGTGATATTTTTATTTCCTTATTATTATTTGATTTTCAAATATATTCCACCAAAACATTTATTTTCAAACATCAATGTAGAAAAAATGATTCTAATGTATAAGATAAGTGAAAATGTGTTCCTTGGCCCAAACCCCTCGGAAAAATTTTCATGTAGATTTGAGAGTTATCCGTTTTTCCTATGGCCATAATTTTATATCATTCTATTTTTTTTTCTCTCTTAAGAAAAAGAGAATGCTCATTAATGATGTTGAAGGAGGCACTCATTTTTTTTCTTGAATCATTCTCTCTTAACTTGAACTTTCACTTTGCAGGATGGAATGCATCTTGAAGACCTTAATCCATGGCTCCTACCAATGCCGGCTGACTTACGCACCTTTGTTCTTGGTTCAAATCATGATTTCAAGTCTTCTCTTTTTCGTGCAGTGATCTCGTCTCCTGTGGTACAACTTTGATTTGTACTATTGGTTTTTATTTGACACGAGTAGAAGTTACCTCTGTTTTTTGAGACATCACATAAGTCACTCTTCCTTCTTAATGGAATGTTTACGATGGTTGCAAAAGTCTAACATTTAACATCACAAAGATGGTAACTTCATTCGGAAAAATATAAAATAAGGTAGAACAAAAATTGCTAATAAATTGTTTGCTAGAAGAATTCGAAACAGAAACAAAATTAGAACAATTTTTTTAGTTAAAACATACATTTCATGATAGTTTGAAAATTTTCAAACTTTATGACTGAAATTATCTATGCTTAAGCCAAGACATGCAAGGATTTCATAGTTATGCACATTATTGCTCAGACTTGCCTAGTTGAGTACAAAATAGGCCCAGAACTACTGTTATTGCTGCTCAGAATCATGAGTGATGATGTTTCACTGCTATCTATGACCTCCAAAACCTCCTAGATTGGAAGATTATTGCTGTTTGACTGCTGGAATTAGCATAAATCATCACTTTGATGCTCAGAACAGTCCCACGTTTTCTCTTTACCATTGTTTTGAGGCTAAAAGAATCTTGGAATTGAAGATCAACCATCTTACTACTGTTTTAAGGCTGCTACAAGTCTGATAAGGGCTGTTGTAGGTGATTGTTTTACGACTGCCTTGTAGCATAAAGTGCCTAGAAATCCTCAGGGTTGCTACATTGCCCAAACTTCAAAACACCTTCTGTTCATCACCTTTCCCTGGATGGTATACGACTTTTGACTATTGTTGTGCTATATTTATCATCTACTAGGGCTACAACATGCACAGAATGGCTCCTCCTAAATGGAATGAATTATTATCCCACCAACTGCAGCTGGGACATCATCAAACTATAATAAAAAATGATGTCACCCTTCTTACCATCCAAATGAACAGGACAACCAAATGGGGGGTAATAGGGTCTACAACTAACTTCGATCAAGTATGATTTTCAACCTAAGCATCCTTAAGTCATGTGTTCAACCTCAAAGTTGTATATCACATGGTCCCATGCTCTTAGGGCTAAGTGCTCTCCTCTAAGTTCCTAGTAGTCCTCAAATGTAGGTATTTCTCCTAATTGAGCAACTGACTCTTCATTATGTGCATCCAATCGGTTAATCATCATGCTAATTAGGGTTAAAAATCATCATGCTAATTAAGAATAAAAAAATATAGTTCTTTCAACA
This sequence comes from Pseudotsuga menziesii, assembly GCA_001517045.1. NCBI lineage: Eukaryota > Viridiplantae > Streptophyta > Pinopsida > Pinales > Pinaceae > Pseudotsuga > Pseudotsuga menziesii. The sequence goes on from LPNX010032521.1 coordinate 379,271, forward strand.
ATTTTTGCATTTAATTTGGAATAGTTTTTCCAATTTATGAAAGTCGGATTAAATAATATGGGTTTCATAAGGTCAAGAATAGGGATGCAATTTATTGTTAGCATTCTGGTGTAATTTTTTGGATGTCATTATATATTGGATGTGTGAAAGCTTGAGTTCATTTTTTTTCCATTTCCCCACTAACATTAGCTTGACTATCTTTCAATGATAATTCCTTTTTGGCTTCAGACAGTCATAGAGCCAGTCCACAAAGATTCTTTTCCACACTAGGAAATCACACAATTTTCCTCATTCTAGTTCTAGAAGAGACTATTGTTTCTAATATCTATTGATAGTTCTACCCTAATCCAAGAAGATGCGCCAGCCTCTACCAATAACGAATCTCTACTGCTGGTAGATAAGGTTATGCAGGCAGGTTTTTGATGTATCTTAGAGCTGATACAAAGATCCATGACTTTTTGGAAGGGGTGTGTCTCAGCTGAAGCCAATGGAAGATGGTTTTTCAACTGTGTTCAGTGGGGTTCAACCGAAGACTCACCATCCTATGCATGCATGTGATGAAATCCTTATGTAGTAAGTTAGTAACCTAATCCTAGACTTGGCACTCAATCATTGTCTTCAAACATGGTTATGTCACCTTCTAATACCCCATGCAGATCCCCTGCTAAATCAGGGATAGAAAATTGTAAAACTCAACCTAAACCCCAGAGAGACTTTAATTTTTTTTCATGAACAACAATAAGGAATATGGACAAAAAGGAAAATTCTTGGGATTCGATGAATTATATTTTATTTTTTGTGCAAACTTCCTGATGAGGACACATTCAATAAATTTTGTATTTTAAACTGGGAAGCTAAGGGGATCTCATTGAATTCATATCAAGATTTTAGATCTAAATACATGTGCCCTCTGTTTAACTGTGACTCTATTGTTTGACATGTGCCTCAATATGTCACTTGGAATATTGTAGGTAGCACATGTTTTATCCCTCAAGGATAAAACGTGTCCTTTCTATTCAGACTGTTGATTTGCTGCCTTCAAGGGGTGTGTCTCAACTGAAGCCAATGGAATATAATATTTCAACTGTGTTCAGTGGGGTTCAACCCAAGACTCACTATCCTATGCATGCATGTGATGAAATCCTTATGTAGTAAGTTAGTAACCTGAACCTAGACTTGGGACTCAAGTATTGTCTTCAAACATGGCTCTGTTGCCCTGTAATACTCCATGCAAATTCCCTGCTAAACCAGGGATAGAAAATTGTAAAACTTAGCCTGAACCCCAAAGAGACTTTAATTTTTTTTCATGAACATAAATAAGGAATATGGACAAAAAAGGAAGAATCTTGGGCTTAGAGGAATTATATTTTACTTTTTCTGCAAACTTCTTGATGAGGACACATTCAATAAATTGTGTAGTTTGAACCAGGAAGCTAAGGGGATCTCATTGAATTCATAGCAGGATCTCATATCTATATGCATGTGCCCTCTGTTTAACTGTGACTCTATTGTTCGACATGTGCTTCAATATGTCACTTGGAATATTGTAGGTAGCACATGTTTTATCCCTCAAGGCTACACTTCACATCCCCAATGACAGATTTCAAGTGAACTATCCTCTCTGGGTTGAATCCTGGACTACAAGTTGATCTTCATTGTTTTGTTGACCTATTTGCTCTGAGGTATAGTAAGATTATAATACCTAAGTGATAAGCAATATGACTATTGAAGTTTATATTCCATTTTGCATCAATGACATGAGTTAGTCCCATTCCTCAATGCACAGTGGGTGTCCTCAAATTTTGAGGACACATGTGTTCTCCAGCTACATAGCGTGGATTCCTCCCTTGCATCACACACATACAAGCACACATATACATGTCCATCAAGCTGTTGTCTGGTGTCTTCTTGGTGTGGTTGCTGTGAAGAAGACCCAGGTTCAAATCATGGCAGGCTTGCTCCTCCCTTGCATGGGATCTGTGGTTGTGGCTTGTAGCTGGGCCATCTATTTTTGGGCACATGCCTTATAAGATGTCACCAGAATACGTTCCTTGTTGGGCTTTGTGCTAGATCATTGATGTAGGATGTGGCCAATTAATTTGTAATTTGTGCTGGCTTAATACCCACAACCTGGTCTTCACTAATAAAACATTCTAGAGGGTGGGGCCACAGTTTTGAGGCATTTTAGTCCATTGGGTTGTCTTCCTTCAAATATATATATGCTCCAAACAATGGTTTAAGATGATTGAACTACTGTATTTATTTTCTTGATGAGCATGTAACTAACAAATCAACTTGGATGATGAAAAATGGGAAAGAAAAAGAGAAAGTTCCAAATGAATTTATATGAATGATTATACAATTAAACATCAAGCGGTTCTACTTCTCTGGAGGATTACACTCTGCCACAATTGCAAGCGAGTTAAAAGTCCAAACTGTTGCTAATGTTTGTCATATTGTAAGCAGTTGGGAAAAACATTTCATTGCTATGAGGGAAGTACTTCACTAATTGCTAGTTTGTAATGGTTAAGTACTTCACTGATGATTATCTAATTATATGATGTTAAATTGTATGAAAACATTGATAGAAGTTTGATTATTTTATTTGTTGTGATATTTCAAAAATATTAAAGTGGCTTATCAATTTCTTGCCCATGCGGGTTCCATTACTTTCAGGCATGGTTGATGGGACAGGTTCTCAACTTATGGAACTAAGGCAGTTATATGATGGACCAATTTCAAAACTCAAGATGTTGATGATTTGTCATATGGATGAGACAGAAGAGTTTTTTATTGTAGAAGATGATAATGGCAATATTGTTAGATAGACTATGAAAGATAATGATGTCCTTGTCCAATACAATGCATGGATACCTTCTAATTTATAAATCATCCCCACATAGATGAGTGATTCATGTGTTCTAAATATTTTGAAGTAACCAATTATATTGTCCTTCTATTTGATTCACTTTCCTAGGTTCAAGGGGTATAAAGTTATAAAAAAACACATATTCATATGTTTTCCTACTATTTTTTCTTAGCAATGTTGGCAAGCACATTGGGAGTGCAAAATGGGAGTGCAAAGACAACTCCTATAAAAAGATGATAAAAGCATATATATTCTATTCCAATTAATACCTTGAGGCTAAGATGAAGGAGCTAGTTTGTCTTAGTTGCTGCAAATGCAAATAGATTTATATATATATATATATATATATATGTTTTGAGGTTGACAGTATTGATTCATGACCTTCTGGACTGTATTTTTCTCACTCTGCCCTAAATGGTTCATAGCATCAACTGAATGGATATTTAGTTTTGACATTGAGGAATCATGCACATTGTTTCCCATAAGGTGTTCACTTAATTTTTCATGTGGGTTTATGGGTGGGTTTCTAAGTTTTCTGGGCAAGTCTAAAGTATGATGTTGTCTTTTTCTTAGTTGTAAAAAGAATTCTAGGAAATCCATGCCACCTATGGACAATGAAAGGAAATGAACATCCCATGTACCTCATATCTAAGCAGTTTTTGGGCCCTATTCATATTCAATTCAATGATTATAGACAATGGAACCTTTAGTTAAAAAAATAGTTTTGTGAAACTACTACTTTGAATTTTATTTTGATTTCATATTGATGCATTGGAATTTGTTTGTGATGATCTTCATCCCATTAGGTGACTCAATTATCACATCCTTCATCGGTAGAGGTTGAAGTAGTTAGTCAGCAAATTGTGCATAATGTATTGAAGATATTTTTCCCAGATGATATATCTTTGAACATAAAATTTCCATATATCTCACAAAGGATGGAAATTGGGTGAGATGGAGAGTAGTTGGTCCCCTTTTCAAGAAGTAGTGCTTGCCTCTCATGACTACCTTGCAAGATTGATTTTCTAGTGTGTATTCTCTACTGACATATGTAGATACACCAAATTCAGTTTCTAGTCTCTTGCTTGTTTGATGTTTCTTTAGTCCTCTATATCATGCTATCAAAAATCAGATAAATTATCTTTCTTACAGCAAAATGGTCCCCTTTCTTGTGGGCACATGTTTGGCATCTCCTGTATCAGAGAGTGGCTTCAATGACACAAAAACAATATTGGAAAGGTAAGAATATGCAAGCTCACAAATTGTTGTTTTCCATGGTGTCGTGCTAAATGAACTGGTAAGACTATAAAGTTCATGAAAAAGATTAAATATATATTTATCATTTTTGTTGAAACAAATCTTCGAGATTATAATTTTGTATTTATGTAAATAATGTGTAGTGTCCACAATGCAATAGCAAGGCTAAGCTGGGTGACATCATAATTATTTATGTGCCAGTTATAGTTGTAACTGGTCAACAATAGTGACACATCAGTTGTTTTTGTTGCAATACCCACAGTTTTTGTCATCCTTAGAACTTCATTCTTCATATTTGAATGAGTAGGTGATGGATTTACCATCGATGAAGAATTATAAAACAATTACAAACTGATATTATTAGTCCTTAATCAAGTACCCACTAGATCAGTTTGACCAACTGCCATGATTAGATAGGACTAATCCATGATTGCAAAATTCAGCCGAAGAGAATTTGTTGAAGGTATTAAAAGGACATTTTTTCTCCATTTTCTCCAATTAGAAGTGACATTTTGTTCAGAAAGTTGTTAGTAGAATAGTGTTAGAAATTTAAAATGGCTAAAGCAGAACTGTACAGCTAGGTAATAAAAAAAAGTAGATAGTATTCTAGGAGTAGGCACCAAATATTCAATTCTCACAAGGCTTTTAAAACAGAGATTAAATTTTCAAAGTAAACTAGAGAGCTCCTGCTAGTATATATCTAATAGAAGTACCTAATACAAAAAGGATTTTACATATCATGCTTTAGTGAAAAATATCCTGGATATAGGCTCTTATAAGTTCTACATGGACAGCATGTATCCTTGGGTTCTCAAGCTTGATATCTTCAAACTATTGTGAAATAGTTTCATCTTCTTTGGTATAAATATGTTGTAGTGGAACCCCAATTATACCTACGATTTGATGATGTAGTCTAAGTGCATTTGATGAGATTTTTTAGTCCTGTATTTAAGGTTCAAGCACTTAGATTCTAAGGCTTGTATTTTCCTCCTTTACTACATGACTATATCCTAGATTTCCAAGTTCTACGAGATGATGGAATGCTCCTTTCTTTGTATAGTATTTTTTAGAGAAAGTATGGTAAAATTGTTTTCATTGATATAGTCCTATATCTGAAGGATTTTATTGATATCAAGGATGTCCTGCTGAGTTCCCATGAAAACATGGGAAACCCATGGCTTGGAATTCCCAAGAAGACTCAATTCGAAACAGGGGAGTACCTAGTCTCCATTCATTTTGGTGAGATATGCAGTAGCAGAGTCACCAGATTTCTGCAACAGAATGTCCTTTAATCCACTGTTGTCTAGGGTTCTCAGCACAGGACCGCAATTGTAGATATACCACAATTGCTTGAGGTGGGTCAATTTAAGGCTAGAATTACCATTGAAATACCACCATCCAATTGTAATAACTGGAGTATGACTGTATGTAACATAATGCATAACAAAAATGCACACCCTAGGTGTACAACCTTGGTATCATAAAATTTCCTCCTGGTGATGTCAAACTCATTCCGAAGATAGTTCAAAGGCTCAAATGTAGGACATAGCCACAAAAGAATGATACCAAGGGTAGAATTTACACCAAACAAAGAATGGATAGTACTAAGCCCCAAACCAAGGAGATAATACCACCATCCTAAAAAATAGCATAGAACACTAATACACACAAAATGTGCCATCTTGAACATAGAGATATGGCTCCTGATGATGACAAGTTCAAACCAACTTCTAAAATGACAGTCCCAGGACTCATATGGAATACACAACAACATAATACACCAAGAATTTTGAGTACTTTTCCCCAAGAGACCTCTAGTTTATAACATCTCTTGAATTCTCAAAAATCCACCAGTCCCATTTGAAATTCAACTAAATACTTCACCGATGAGCACCGACCTCTGCAAAACCAGTGTTGCTATCATTGAGAGTGTTGTCCTGCTCCATTCGATGTCAGAACATGATTCTCATTTTCCCACCTTTGATAACAAATATGGGCAGACAGCATTCAAAACTGAATATTAGAGTTGGGAATGGCATGTGTGGTGCCATCCCACACTCATCTAGAGTATAAATGCACTATAAACTTGAGGCCCTAATCTTACAGAGGAAATACTTCTTGATGTTGGAGTAGTTTGGAAACAGAAGTTTGACTTATGAACAAGTCGCTTTCAAGGGTAGATCCTGTTATAAGATTGGTCACCTAGCCACTTCTTCTCATAAGTGAGTTTTTGAGGATGGCCTACAAATAAACTGATCAAGAATAAGAAGAAATGTAAGCCCGCCTAGTGGAAACACCCAGTATTACATCATCATATAATTGGCTCAAACCCCTTAGATAAAGAGAATGGAACAGTGTAGGTAGTTCAAATGGGGAATATGAACCTCATCATGATTTTCTCTATCCTTTGCTTCATCATAAATGTGCATTTCATGGTCAAGTAAATTCCTTCATTTTGAAATTCATAAATCTTGATAATAATATGCCTTTATGAAACTGTGCATTATAAGAACACTATAGAATACTAGTCTCTCCAACCTTTTCGATAGGTTTAGTCAATCTCAAAAGATTATTAGAATCTAAATTTTAGTGTAGTCTTATTTTAGGTGACCATACATTCTAAGGAAAGTTTAGTTCTTATCAATGGTTATTTCTCTCTGTGAACTGTTGTCCAATCATCATGGAAGTTGTTTCAGATCCTGTACATCTCAACGCAGAGCTGATATATATTTTGTTATTCCTAATAGTTTGCAAGTTTTTCAATTTTAATTCATGCTTAACCAATTGTCTTGCCTTTCAAATAACTGGTATCATCACCTAGAATCCAAATATACAACCATTTGAAGGTTTCTCTAAAGACGCAATGTTGCAGGAGCATGGTATTTCTCTTTATATTTGCAACATGATTCTTTAATTATTGAATCCACTATTAGGTGCCCTTATAGCCAAGGAATAATGATTCACAAAGCATAAGTCCTCCATACAAAATGGTACCTTTGAAACCGTAAATGATTCAATGCTAAATACTTGCAGTACTTGCAATTCCCCAAGTCAAAATACTTTCAATTCTTTGAATTCTAGTTCTAGAGATCATTTTTGCAAGACATTACGGTGCATAGGGAGTCAAGTCTCTAAATTTGCAAATGATAATCATCGAGTCTCCATTAGCAATAAGTTTCTGAATATGCCTCGCTCTTAGAATGTTTATCACTTGATTTAAAGCTAAAATAGGCTTCACAATAAGAGAAGAAACCTTTTGCAGTTTGATCACGACCATAGACCTTCTTATTATGGAACATTCTCAAAGAAAAGGTGAATATACTTTGCATAATTTTAATATTATTAATTATCAAAGCAACATGTTGTGTTTTAATTCTGATAGCCCATGATGAGGAACATTTGAAACACCTTGAAGCTCATGGATTCTTAATATTGCAGTAGACAAGAGGGAAAATTTTGTTTCTGACTCTTTGTTTTTGATGCAGTGATGGCATTGGGCTTCGAAATCCTTTAAGGAAGGACTCTTCTTTGGACTATGAGAATGATAGTGATGAATAATAGGAAGAGGTACTCATCACTAAATCTCTTTGGTAAGAGTATTTGAAGTATTTTTATTAGCTTTAGTTACATGGAAAATTGTACATAGCTCTCAGAAATTAGTTTATCATATATACTAGTTACTGGTAAGTTGTAATAGTAATAATTATGTAGTTTGTAGATTGATATCTATCATAAATTTGTTTTAATATCATCATTTTCAAGCAATAAAAACTTCTTAAAGGGAGCTAGCTCAATGGTAGAGCACTTGCCTAATTATAGGCAGGAGGTTGGTGGTTCGATTCCTCCGTGCCCTATCATATATTTGTGACTACAAAAATGACTAAATTCACATATATACGATTATTAGTAGCTAATTTCCTGTATATTAGTCGTATTTAGCTTAGCCATTAATATGTTAACATATAGTAGTTTATTTATTCATATATTTGGTCATTAATGGTTGCAATCAGTGACTAAATCAATGACTCACTCAGTGACTAAATCAATGACTAAATCCGTGACTAAATCAATGACTAAATCATTAACTATCAATGACTGAAACAATGACTAAATCATTGACTATCAATGACTAAAGCATTTTCTATCATGACTAAATCATTGTCTATCAATGACTAAATCAATGACTACTAAGTCAAGCTATTAATGACTAGTGAAATACGACTAGCTATAAGAGAGGGGAAATTTGCTACTATTAGTCACCAACTCAAAAATAGTCATTTATAGCCCGATTTTAGTGATTTTTTTAGTTATTAATTTCTCATTTTCTAGTAGTGAGGGTGTCATCCAAGCCAATCTCCTTTGGGTTTCATAGGATGCTAAGGAAGTGGAAAGGTAGAATGACTAATCTAGTGGATCATTCAAGAGCTAGGGACACCTCCACAAGATCTATCTTGCTTGGAATCCACATTTAACCTAAACCCCAACACAAGGAAACATCCCATTCTCTGCTCCATAGTCCCTCAGGCTATGCCTTCCCTTCTAGTGCTCTTCAAGGCATGCAGTGAAGATTCACCGGCCACTCTTATATTTTCTTGAGGTTCTTCTCTGCACTAGATTTATCAATCCCATTCCTTGTCTATTCCACTCCTACATCTTGTATAAAATTCATACCCAAACAAGAGTGCACATCACAACAAACCACAGGGAAAACACAACAACACAGGCTTCACTCTGTAACACAGAGAAACAGGGTTTCATACCACTATGTAGTTCAAGATAACACTGCAACACAACAACTATTGTTTGGCAAAGGAAAATAATTGTAGAGACACTCCACTCCCCGACTCAGGATCGTCGATCCCAAATAATGAACAACAACCACGAAGAAGCACCAGAAAAACTTCCCCCTATTGAGGAAAAGACGGTCTAGCACACATCACATGCTTTCTTGTGTGAGAAGAAAGAATGCAGCTTCCTAGACTGTAGACTACACGCTGTAGGAAATATCACTCATGAAACCGACTGCCATGCCTTGCTCTGCCCAAGGAATTAACTGCCTCAACCATTTTTCTAGAAGAATTGAATGATTGAGGACAAAGGACAAAAATGTAGCTAAGGGTTTATCAGTTTCCCCATTGACATTTGGTCTCACCATATTGGCTCAGGATCTTGACTAACTCCCCTACCTATTCCTTGTGAAATCATGCCCCCATCTCTTTCATGTTGCAGTGCATAGCTAGCTATGATATTTTATTAAATTGTGTATTTAGATGATATCATCAAAATGTGTTGTGCTTGACTAGCACTATAACCACAGGTATCGACCTTGATCACCTATACACAAAAAACCAAATCAATGGCAAGGCCTTGGCCTCGATCTTCTCACCATGATTTCATTCAATATATACAGCATGTACAATTTCAATACCATGGGTTCAAAAGTGGGGTGTTACAATTAGAGTTGAAGTCAATCCAATAATTGTAGAATCATGGGAGTTAAGCTAATAGTTGTATCTAATAGTTAATTTAAAAGTTCATATATCGGCAATTGCAATTCAAGTAAAGGAAATTATTGGCCTTGAAGTTAAGCTAATAGTTGGATATAATAATTGAATGGTTGTATCTAAAAATCAAATAGTTGAAGGTGAAGTTTAATTTTTCCAACTATCATGAACTGTACTTATCAAATGTTAACTAAGCTAATATTTTTTTTTTGAAATTGTTAATTATGAATTTGGATGACGCCCACAGAATAAATCTAGATAGTACACTTGTGTCATTCTCGTTCATAGATGAAAACACATAGATGGCGGTCCACCACAAAATTCTAAAATATATAATGCCTATCGGCGTAACTAGCTAGATGCCCAACTACGAGATGCAAGAGTTTATTATGAGTTTGGAGGAGTTTATTAGGAGTCCGATTCTTACATGATGTGCACTAGCTAGACTCCTAGATGTCAAATGGGATTGTACTAATCCTTAAGTAATTAGAGTTGAAGTTAAGCTAATAGTTGTATAATCATTGGAGTTAAGCTAATAATTGTATCTAATAGTTAGCAAATATAATTGTGATTACAATTGGAGTTATGTAATATCCTGAATCTTGGACCTAACACTTATAGGCATGTGTCTATTGATTATGATGATTATCTTGATGTTTTATTTTTATATTGGGTTGAAGACCCCACTACATATGAACATGATGATTTGTTTTATATATTGAGCATAAGCCAATTATTGATGATATATGCATATGCTTGTTTGTGTTGGGTGTGGACCCCGAAGCACATGATTGATGAGATGATTTATGTTGAGCGAGAAGCTCTGGAACACATGGAAATATAATTGGAAGTGTTTGGAATAAGCCTTGGATACTTCCATGTTGATGTTGAGCATATTCTCTGGAGCATCGGATCCTTGGCCATTGTATCCCTTTGTGTATCATAAAAGTACATCCTAGCACTAGTGTTGAGTGAGGAGATCTAGAATTGCACTAAATGGTAACTCCCTGTTAAAGCATTGATTATGGGATCTGGTAAGTGCTAGGGGTTACTGAAAAGAATTTAATAACCTATGAGTGAAAGCAAATCAAGAAAAATATTGATCTCATCATACTTATTTATAAGTGATTAAATGAAATTTCAAATTTCTGTATTCTCATCAAAGTACTGAAGAGTTACCACATTATACAAGGAAAATCCAACATGCAAGGATGTTTAGAGTTGCCTAGCCTACTAGACCTAAACTGTCTACCTACTTGACCTTAATGAAGAAGTGTCATTAAGTCTAGGGATCATGGTATATGATGCCCAAAGACATATTAATAATATAAATAAATGAAAGAATACGAAGAAGCTCCATCAATTATTATTTATTATTAAACAATAATAAATAGTCCAAAACCTAAAAATTCTAACGAGGAACTAGAAGAAAGATCCTGAGTTAAAATATTAATAATTACTCAAAGTAATTGAAAAGGGTTAAATCAAGAAACCAAGGTTTCTTGATTTAACTATCCTTTTGACTGAAAATTTTGTCTATAAAGACTCAAGCCAAGGAAAGGATTGGGGTTCTAATCAATCATTAGAGGAGTCATTTTTCTACCTGTTTTCTCTCAAGTAATTCTTGGGGAACATTTTCCTGGAAGGAAAAAGGAGAACTAATACAGATGTGATACACCAGATAGGAAACCCTACCTTAGGAGCTCTAAGCTACTTGCATGTTAGAGTCTAGCTCCGGGGAATCTGGATTAAAACCAGAAACGGTTTTGAGTCATGGTTGGGGGGAATGTGGTAGTTTCCAAATGATTTGTTCATCAAAATAGAGGTCATGTTTATCTTAAATTGTTAATGCTCGTTATTTAAAAGTGTGCAGGTTCAACCAGTAAAGGAGCTTCAAAAAATTATAGGTATGAGTTCTTAGTATGTCAAGTTCATTTCTATCATAAATTCTGGCTTCTTTATGTAAAGGTTCATATTATATTTCTAACCCTAGAAATTATTGTTTCTGTCTATATATTCTAGGGTTTACATTTCTTAAATTGTAACCATAGGATGCAAATGATTCCTGATGCTGTATTCACCTCGGTTTGTGCAATTAAGTTAGTTTTTGTATTTATCTTCAATACTTAAACTAGGTTTAATGAAAACTAGGTTTTGTTTTAGATTACCATATAGTTGTCTTGATACCTTGGTTACTCTAATGACATATTCTGTTTGTCACTAGAGACATGTTTAGGTTAAAATAGAATAATCTTAAAATCAAGATTTAAATAAATAAATATACAAACTAGATAACCTAAGGTACTATTTATAAACTGAACTATTATATATATATATATATATATATATATATACAGATGAAGTCATCATACATAAACAAATCTGAAAGATAAAAGATATCTATACATATCCAAGATAAATAAACCATTAAGACCTTTCAAGGTCTCTCTCAGTAACTACAAACTAAATAGAAAATTGTTCTATTTAAACAACAACATTATAATTAAATGAGCAAGAAGTGTCATGACCATCCTTTTGGTCCTAGATTCACAAACTCTAATCACATATAAAACCCACAGTCCTAATTTAAACCATACCATAATTGCATGCATGATTCTTTAAAAGGCCTCTCATAACTATTACATATAACTTAACCAAGTAAAACAATTAAAATAATTAAATAATTCTGCCATTTTGAGCAGGTGTCATGATATGACCCTGTGGGTCCACAAACTTAAGTCACGGGCCACTATAAATAAACATCTCATAAAGTTCATAAACATTAAACAAAATTACATAACTCATCAAACTTTCTGTATAATGAATTAAACAATACATCATACACACGAATCGTATCATGTATTAAACCATATCAAAATCATATTATAAACCCAAGTATTACAAATAGGGACATGAATTGAATCCTATGGGCATACAAGCCGAAACCTCTTAAATTAAAATAAAATGTATAACAAATATCCACAAACATGATTCAAACCTTGTGGCTTTTATTTTCCAAGGCCACGCTATACATTAAAGTATGCGAGCTACATAAAATAAAACTCAACACTATTAAATAAACAATAATAAATGTTTTACACTACAACATGGCCTCGTCCAACAATCCATTAATTACACAGTCCATCAAAAGGAAACCTACAACAATGATAGTAGTCAGGGGTTTTCCCCATGGATTCCCACATTTTCCACATACTTAATAACAAAAACTAATCAGTAAGAAATGTAACCATTCAAGTTGGTGCAACAACCCTGGGATGAGCCAAAGCCATACATGACATGGCTTCACCGATTCGCTGCCTAGAATCATAGCTAAGAAATAAATACAAATGTGCATAGAGCATGCACGAAGGAAAATGCCTCATCCATTTTAAATAAATAAACACCTGTCGCAGCATAAGAATTTACACACAGTCCCATTTAATAACCATTATCAAAACATAGGAGTTTATTATCTACATTATCACAGTCAAGTACACCCAGGCATGCCAATGGTCTATGGCACCATTGCAAACAATGGTGCAGCCCATGGCTCAAACGCCAAATATATAAAAATGATTTACTTAACCAAAAATATGATTCACATAAATGAATACATAGTCTGCTAAGATGTCACAAGTCTCTCTCTATTTGCTGCTAACAACACAAGTATTTTACAAACCCAAAACATAAACTAATACAAAGAGCTGAAATGGTCTTAAGATTTGATTCATGGATTAATACCTTAACAATTGAAAACCCAGTTTGTCCATCACAAGCCCGAGGGCGTTTTCAAAACCCCATAGCGTGAAACCCCAAACATGAAACAAGTCAAAACACGGTTCTTCCCAAAAGGGCCAAGAGGTGGCAAGTAGAGCTTGCTAACAGGATTTCCTTGCACCATATGTTGCATCGTTTCCCAAACAACAAAGCTCATTGAGTTATCCTGCCCTGCACTAAACCTGGCACCTGCAACCATCCAACAACCATAATGAGAAGTAATACAATGAATAAGGCATCTTACAAACCATAAAAATGCTGAGAAGTTGAGAGAAGTGTTCTTACCTTCGTTTCCATGGAGGTTGTCTCCATTTTCCCCTGTGCAGAACAAGACCAAAACCCAAATCAAACAAATCAAATGACAAGTCCATCATGAGCCAAGCCCTAAGCTTGGGGCTGCCACGATTACCAAGAGCATTAATGGCACTAGCTAGTGACCATTATCGAAATGCCCAAACCCACTCTCCATAGTTAAGTTTTGTTGCATATTTGTGTATTCCATTCCCCATGCAAAAGCTTAAATCGTGTTATCATATGGTTCAACCATACGTTATATTTTCTCCACCCCCAAAACTTAACACAGGCTGTATAGTTTACAAGGTATTGTTATTACATAGTCTAGACATGGTATGCGTTAATCGAAAGTCCTAGCATATGGTATGTCTTGTATAAACCATAGGCTTAAAAGCATTAACTTAATACAATGTGATTTGTCCTAAGCTTAATGCTTAGTGAACATGGCATATGTAATATGCCATGTTAAACATTTAACCCTCATAAAAAAATCAAGGGTCTTTTTTTGGGCCAAGATAATAACCTACAAATAGAAAACATATGAGATGTTAATAGTTTTCAATAAATAAACATCGAACGTAAAATATACTAAGATGTAAGTAATGACATATAAAACCATAATAAAGTATAAGTAGTGTACAAGAAAATTAGCAGTGATAGCTAAGTTGACTAGAATAGCACTTACCATGTATAAATCTGAGTCGGTAAGGATCTGTAACAACTAGCATTAGATCCTTTAGGATCAAGAGGTTCAACACTCTTTAAACAAGACCCCATCGCAAAATACGAACTGCATATGAAATAAAATAGGTGCCTTAGTTTCGAGAACTAAGTAAGCTTGCAAACAAGTAAACACCTTTGCCTCTCAAATCGTCATGGGAGAACAAGTCCCGCCACTTCGCCCACTTTGTTTCCACAAACAAAGTTAAGTTAGGATTTCACAAATAACAAGTACAACTATGCAGAAAGGACTAAGCAATTAAATCCAGTAACGACACATACGTGACAGATCTATAAACATAAGACTAAGCAGTAAACAACAGTACGACATCGTAAGTAAAATACATTAAAAGTAATGACTGAAAGTAAAAGATAGAACGTAAGAACAACTTACGAATAAATAGTTGTACATGAAGTGTACGATATAGTTCCGCAAGTGAATAATGTTTCGTCTAGGTAGTTTTTACTAGCCTATAATTTTTTTTTTCTTCGATTTTTAGGGACATTACAAGTTAACCTAATCATTGTACTAATAATCGATGGAGTTAATCTCGTAGTTGTATCTAAGAATAGAATAATTGAAGATTAATTTTAATTTTTATAACTATCACTAAATGTACTTCCCATATGTTAATTAAGCTATTTTTTAATTTTTTTGAAATTATTAATTATTAATTTTGCACGATGCCCATAGAATCAATCTGGACAGTACACTTGTCTCATTCTCGTTTAATTTTGGATGATGTCCATAGAATCTATCTGGAAAATACACATGTCTCATTCTCGTCTGTACATGAAAAAGCATAGATGGTAGTCCACCCCAAATTTCTAAGATATATACGCCTATTCGTGTAACTATCAAGGTAACTATATTGAAATAAAGGTGTAATTATGTCTATAGCCATTTAGATATTATTTTTTATTTTAAAGTTGTTTGACACAACAAGCCACATTAACCCAATTGTAACAAATATACATGATGAATTAATTTCATGATAGTCCTATCTTATTATGCATTTTTATTAAAATAAGATTCAGTTAAAAAATAATTAAAGAAATCAATAACAATTTGTTTATGTTTTTTCATATCTCTTTTTGTTCACTAACCAATTTACTTGTAGTTGTGCTGCTAATTAAAACCTATAACATTATTAAAAGTTATTTATCTTTTCAATTTCAAACTAAAAAACGGCCCAAGTTATTTATAATAACAAACATTAATTATTGTAAAAATAGAAAATTAATTATTGTTATGACAGAATAGGCAAAATTACTACGTTACTTATGAGATGATTAATACTTCTTATAACGAAATTGGGAAACATACTATGCTCTAAGCGAATGTAACATTTAGTAAAATTTGATCGGTTACGATAATACAATTTTACTTCCGTTGCTGTTGACTATGCGATAGGTGGCATTTAAGAATTTGTATCTTATGCCGGAACAAGGAGACAATGCTTTTACATGTTGATGATGTGTTTTATTTTGACCAAGTGCATGTCCTCCATAATTTGTTCTTTATCTCCGTATGTTAATTGCAGAGAAGTTTATTCTTTCAATTTGTAAATGGTCAAATATTATCATGACATTAATTATGCTTCACTTTTTATATACGGTCAGCGTCCTATTATTGCAAAAAATATTTGTGGTTATAAAATCTGTAATTTTATTTAAGTCAGCATCTTACATTTTATTTATTTATTTTTAATAAAAAACATGGTTAAAGAAAAAGATTTTAGCCATTATATTAGATAAAACGTTTATTAAAAAAATGGTTATAAGAAAAAAGATTTAAGTCATTATATTAGATGAAAAATTTATTACAAGAGTGGTTACTAAAAAAAGATTTTCGTCATTCATTATATTGGAGTACATTGCGAGAAATATGATTAGGTGAGGTGCTATATTCAATTTGTCTCTTAATGATTATATTGGAGTATATTTGGGAAAAAAGAGTATGTGGAGTGTTATAGTCAATTGTTTGTTTTGGTGTTGTACTATAATTATTGGAATATGGGAGAAGTGGAGAATAGTTGGAGAAATATGATTTGTGAGAACTGTCTATTGTGAATTATTTTAAAGTTGTCTCATAATAATGGGATGGGAGATAAAATGGTGTCATAATAATGGATTGGGACATGGGACAAGTGGAGAATGGTTAGAGAAATATGATGGACACCGAGTATTATTATTTTGTTTGTTTGTTTTTTTTATATATTTAGAATATTATATTATTATAAAAGATTTGTTGTTATAATATATATAAATTAAAAAAAATTATTTACATTTTTTTTAATAACAAAGTTTAATATATAAATAATTGAGAAATAAAGTTTTAGCCATAATACAGAGATAAATTATAAAAATATCATTGGAGGAAGTGTTCCTAATTGTTTTTTTTGTTGTTGCTTAATATGGGGAGAGGTGGAGAATAGTTGGAGAAATGTCATTTTGGGAAGGTGTCCATTGTCAATTAATTTTAAGTTGTCTCTCAATTATCAAATTTTAACTTATAATAATGGTCAATTTTATTTATTTATTTGTCAATTATTCTTAAATTAGTATTATAAATTAAGTATTCACCAAAAACATTGGAAACATAGACATTTTAGCTGATAGAAAGAAATAAGAATAAAACTAGAAAATTGTATAATGGGTGAACTATTAATAGGAAACAATGAAAACCAACATAAAAGATATTAATTGTTAAGATTCATTATTTATAACCAAGTATCATAATTGGTCCTTCCATTTTTAAATCCATTTGTTCAAATTTCCTTCCAAAGGCTTTGTACTAGTTAGTAATCCTTCAAGGTTTACATGCTATGAGCAAGATCAAGAATATTTTCATTCCATTAACTGTGCTCTTGCTTTGGTACACTTGATTAGATTTTAGTCATTCTAGTGGATGAAAAAATTGTTAGAAGAATAGTATGAAAAGATATTTTAGTCATTATATTGGAGTATATTGGTGGAAATATTATTAGGTGAGGTGTTATAGTCAATTTGTCCCTTAATGATTATATTGGAGTGCATTTTGGAGAGATAAGATCAGGTAAAAGTGTCATAATCAATTGTTTGTTTTGGTGTTGTACCATATTGATTGAAATATTGTAGAAGTGAAGAATAGTTGGAGAAATATGATTTGGGAGAAGGGTCTATTTTGAATTATTTTAAAGTTGTCTCATAATAATGGTTAGGAAATAAAGTTGTCTCATAACAATGAGATGTCACATTGAGAAGTGGAGAATAATGAGATGGACAAGGAACAATATTTTTTTGTTTATTTTTTAATATATTTAGAATATTATATTACTATAAAATATTTGTTGTGTTAATATATATAAATTTAAAAAAAAACTCATTTACATTTTTATTTATTTTAGTCAAAAAGTTTATTATAGAAGTGATTGAGAAATAACGGTTTAGTCATCATATATAGAGATAAATTCTAAAAATATGATTGGGTAAAGCATTATTAAAGTTTTGTTGTTGTAGCTTAATGATGGGAGAAGTGAAGAATAGTTGGAGAAATTCCATTTTTGGAAAGTGTCAATTGTCAATTAATTTTAAGTTGTCTCTCAATTATCAATTTTCAACTTAAAATAATTGTCAATTGTCAATTAGTTTTTAGTTGTCAATTATTTTTAAATTAGTATAATAAATTAATTATTCACCAAAAACATTGGAGACTTATTGCCATTTTAGCTATTAGAGAGAAATAAGAATAGGAGTAGAAAATGGCATAATTGGTGAAATGTTCATGAGAAATAATGAAAAACAACATAAAGGCTATTCATTTTTAGGATTGATTATTTCTAACCAAGGTATCACCATTAGTCGTTCTATTTTTAAATCCATTGTTGAAAATTCCTTCATAAGGATTTGTGCTAGTTAATAATCCTTTAAGGAAGGGAACACTTTTTATATTTGTTCATTCTAAATTATGCAATGAACATACCTGGAT
Source organism: Pseudotsuga menziesii (assembly GCA_001517045.1). Lineage (NCBI taxonomy): Eukaryota > Viridiplantae > Streptophyta > Pinopsida > Pinales > Pinaceae > Pseudotsuga > Pseudotsuga menziesii. Next base: position 397,662 of record LPNX010032521.1, read on the forward strand.
TCTTACATTTTATTTTTTTCCAACTTCACTTTAAAATTCTATTAGCAATATCAGGAATGTTTTGATTGCACTGAATGTGCTCTTGCTTTAGTATAATTGATTATCCCTTAGGAGTTTGCAAATACATTCATCCTTTAAAGTTTCACATACACTTATGATGTAGCGAGAGGGCCTTTTAAAGATGATGTCGACCGTAAAAATTTCTTATACTATGTTACTAAGAACATATCTGCACCGTCCATATCTTACAACCATGAGGACAAGATATCCTCAGCCTTCATTTTCTCAGTTGAAAAAGTTCACCATTAAATATTTATGAACAAAACTCAAATTTGTTGAGAGTTCAAACCCTCTATTTCATCTCTTGATTTGATGCCTCAATCAAGGAAACATTTTCAGCTATATAATTACCTTATAAAAGTATGACATGAATTTTATTACTCCCAATAGGGAAATGGATTTGGCCTTTGTTGTGTTCAACTACTACATCTCTCAGGATGTTGTCCTCCCACTATTAATGATGATCTTTGAGATGATCATCTATCCTAAATTTCCTTAGAAGATATTTGGGATGAGAACATCTTATTATATATAAACACTCAATCACCATCTCCTTACCAATCCTTAATACCTTATTGTCACTAATCACCATCTTCCACTTGTATTTTTCCATAATAGGTTAGACCCAACAAACTTATTGGCATGTCTTCATCTAGGAAGACACAAAACAATATTATATTATATTATGGAGGGTTTGATTGACCTGACTTACAACATAGGTTTTACCTCATGAATTTATCATGACCAAATACAATAATAGAATTCGATTGAGGAATAAAACATCTCTGATAGATTACAACAATATCCATTTAGAATATTCTTCAAAGTTACAATTTTCCAACAGTTGACACTACCTTACAATGTTGCTTCCCATGTGAAGAGGTCAAGCATGTCTTCTGTGACTTCCATAGCGGTTTATGTAGTAGCCACCTTTTAGGAATGGAAACTTCAAAAGAATTTTTTCATGCTAATTATTTTTTTCCTAACTTATTTTCTAATTACATAGAGGAAGTGAAGCATTATTGAAACTACCAATTATTCAACACAAGTATAAGGATTTCTCCTACTCCCTTGCATCCATTTTTCACCAATGATACATTTTCTAAATGGGAAATTGAATTCATGGAAAAAAAAATTAGTCAGTTTCCATAAGTACATCATGGTGGATGTCAAATATTTCATTACTGGTTGAAAGACATGGTGACATACAACAATATTATGACCACTACAAGTTACAACACTTATCTTCTTCAACAATTTCATGAATTGATTGAGTGTCTTGGAACAATTCATGTTTGATTACGGTACTCCCTTTGAATATGTTGTGTGGAAAGAGTTTCCTTACCATTTTTATTTTGAGCACTATTTTTCTTCCACCAATTTCCCTTAGTGTGGTTACCAAGTTGAGGCAATCAATATGGTCCCCAAAATCATGCACCAATAAACAATTGATATGAATAAGTGCATATTACATAATACTCTCTTTTCTAACCTTTGGAAATATGAAACATGAACCAAAACTAATGTCGAGTTTACTCCATTCCACCTTATTCATGCCATGCACTTTGTATTACCTATATAGTTTTATATCACCTCCTTGAACCTAATAGTCAAAATTTGACCAAGAACTTCCTCTCTAGAAAAAACCTTGATCATTTCCAAAAAATAAATTTATGAGAATTATGTTATATTGTATAACATAAATCCACCAAGAAGCATTCAAATTCCCTTTACAACCATCGTATCCACCTAGTCTAGTGTTTTGAAGGTGATCCCATGATAAACTTGGGTAGACAAAGTTTGAGCCTTTGTGTCATGTCACCTATGTAATATTGAACTACTTAGTTAAGGGGAAAACCTTCTCACGACTTTCTATGGTATACTCCTAAATAACCCTTTTAAAGGGCTATATCTCAATAAATACTATAAATGTGGCCAACACCTTTATTACATTTCTTGTATAATAGTTATTTTTTAATATTCTATTATTGGGACAAGCCTTATTGTTTGTTTTCTTGTCCTTTATATATGGACTTGTACTCTCAATGTTAATCAATTATGTTGATGGAATAACTACATATTCTCTTAATCTCTCCTTGGTATCTTGGGTGATATATTCCACATAACACTCTCTTTTCCATGTTAGTGGAGCATGTATTGATGTCTCCAGAATTAATGAGGTAAGGTAGGATGTTATGATTGGACTTTTTGTTGAATCCCTACATATGTGCATTTTTTACACTTATTTTTACCTTGATACCCAATATCTTTTCACATAGTTGAATAATTGTTCTCAAGTATACAATCCTTGGATATTTATATTTTTCATTCACACCATTAAATGCTTGATCTATTCTCTTCTTGAATGCAGAACCGGATATATGAAATTAGTATTTTTTTCTAGAAGCTCATGTTTCCCCATCTTTTGTTGTTGTTAATCGATTCCTTGATTCTATGTTATATGTTGCTTGTACATTCATATAGTTAAATGCTATGATATTATTTCCATTTGTGTATGTATAGGTTTCATTGATATTCTATTGTTTCTCCACATGTGACTGTCCTTATAAGTATATTTCTTCAAAATTGCATATAAGTGATTCCCTCTCTAAAAATATTATGCATCAACATTGTTTAATACCACCTCACCTGCAAGATCCCTTGTGTTTGGGTATGTACCCTAGCCTAAAAACTCTTTCATCCACCCTTTTTGGGACATAAATCCTTTCTGACATGGGAATCATTCAATAGTATCCTTTGTGTTGTGGGGTACCCATGTTACTTTTATCTTTTCATGAGTGGGAGTCCATCTAGTTTGTAATTCTATATTTAGCTACATATGCTTCTTCATTTTCACTAATTATCCTAACCCCTATCCTTCTCTGTTTCAACACTTTGATGTTTAGTTAGACATCTCACAAGCCCACTACTCAATCCATACTATAAAACATTCATTATTTCAACACCATTCATCTCACATGACGTGATTACCATCAATTTCCACCATCTAGTCTCCTCCCTCATCTATGACATGTATTGTTAATTTACTTTGTTTGATATTGTGAAAATTAAAAACATGTTAAGGTGTGACAATGCATAGAATTATTGAGTAAAAAATAATGTAAACAATGACATTCACGCAGAGTACACAAAAAATTGTTCTGGAAACCACAAAGTTAAAACCAATATCAACTTATAACTTCACCAAACTCTTTGTTTCTTTTTTATTAGATTAATTCAATCCATTACAATAAAATTGCCAAAAAATGGGGTGAAAACAACCCAAATTTTTTCCTTGACGGATCCGCCCCCAAATCCCCACTAGATGCAATGAATATAATTCATACCTACTTATTGGAAAATTATATCCTTGAATTATTATCATTTGTTGAGTATGGACGCACTTTGGAAATGATTTCTACAGTTCTTCCTAGAACAACATTAGACTTTATATGATCTCTTATAGAAACACCCATGGTTTCCTTTGTTTATATCATTCTGTAGCATGTGGCCTTCAGAAACTTCCTAATAGTAACCCAATACATTGTTCCACCTAATACCCTTACTCTCCTACATCAATATCCCCATTGATTTTTTGTCCCTTGGTTATCCATTGTGTCCCTTCCATGATATTATGAAGAGTTTCACACATGCTTCCAGAACCACCATGACTTCATACTCTAAATAAAGGAAATATATGTAAATAAATTATTGAGATTCTATCCCCTTTTCATATCTCAATCATCTTTCTCTTCATATACCAATGTCACACCCCCTGTTGCTAAACGAAGACAATTCAATGCTTTTATTTAAGTTGGTCTCTCTCTATTGAATTTAGTACACATATTTTAGAGGGTATACCTCGAGGCATTATGTACCTTGGCCCCATAACCATCATTGGTTGGTTCCCTTCGACCAGATGATGTGAGACCTCATTGCATCTATGATTGGATGATTCTAACATGCTTGATTCCCACTCATCATCGCACCATTGAGAATAATAGCTTGATGGTCCCTTATTATAGTTTGGGAGAAGAACTCGAACATTAATGACTCCATTTAGTTCTTGATTTTATCCTCTAAGTCCTTCAATAGTGCACTTCTTTTGATGTTTGGGATACATTGGTGATAGTGGTCCAACTTTAGTTGCATCTTCCTAGACTTGTCTGGATCAATCCCTAATAATTTCAATCCACTTGTGAGGATTTTTCTTACACTACCACTCCACCCATAGCTTGGAAACACCGAATTTTACCACTCTGAATTGTCATCCCATCAAGATGTCATTATTCGTACACACACAGTTCATATTTTCTATGGTTGGACCATATTTATGTCCTCATATTGGGTCACTCTTTGGCTGTGATGATGTATTGTACCTAATCATTTTTAAAATATATTGGTTAGACCTTCTTGTCTTTATCTCTTATTCTATTGATACATTGATATAAGCATGGGGATGCTTTCCTTGTTTATATTTGATATTATAAGTACCTCAAATTTTTTTTTTGTAGGTATGGGCCTCTATATCCCCCTTTGGATGCAACCTCTTTCTCCTATGTCAAAATTGTTTCTTTCTCTAGTCCTCGTTATTCTTTATAGATAAAAAGAAATACATGTGATGTATTCTAACTATACAATCTACTCCTAGGCTCACATTATATGGGGAAATATGTGAAAAATATTTATATTTTCACCTACATTATCATGATCTCGATTAGAAATATACATCATCATTTCTAGAATTAGTGTCATATTCATCTCATTTATATCCCTTAGACCCAAGAAATGTTACCTAAAACTGAAAGAAAAGTAAAAAATTCAACATATCCAATATGTCCATGATCAAAACACAAATTTTCACTCTAAATCTATGAACAAATTTGAAAATTAACAAAAAACTGTTATAAGTTATGATTACACACTTTTGAACATGACGTAGTGGCTAAAAGTGGACAAAAATAACCATTAAACCGTTGGGTTGGTCTTTGAAACCCTAACCTCCACACTAAATAATCAATGAAATGGGGAGTAATAAGATTGGAACTAGAGATTAGTGGTGTCCACCATGCTTCCTATAAACACAATCCTCATGGTCACCATTTCATATCATACACCCACAATATTAGTATAGTGCCAAAATTTCAACATAAATTAAGAGAGAGAGAAAGAGCTATCCTTGTATCCTTCTTTTACCATTGCAGAATCAACAATATAATCACTTGGATAGAGAGTTCAACATTCAGATCATGAAAGAAACCTATTAGATACATTATGGAGCTCCTTTATAGCCTACAATCGATGCCTAGGTGATTCTATGTTCTCACATTCTCTATAGTAATAGAAAAAAGCATTCAATCATAGGTGTTATTTGTCATTTAATAGCAAGTTTTGTGATTGATGTCATATAGATGTTGAAGAGATTATCTCATTTAGTTTAATCTATTTCCATTTCTTTGATTTTTTACTAGATATTTCAAAAAATCTCTAACAAGTGATTTTTTCAGATGTGAATTAGAAATCAAACACTACACCTCTAAATTATGTCCATGTATTTTTCCATTAATGGTGCATATTTATTCCTTCACTGCTTAATATTCTCTATAATTTCAAGTCATGTGAATACAAAGTCACGAAGGAAGTAAGTTTGAGGTTTGATTGCACTTGTCTAGCCCTACTTTTAATGGAATCTAACTTATTTCCCTTTTATTTAGTTCTTGAAATATGAAGGAATTATTAATTGATTTTTTTTGTGTGCTATTACCAATTCATAGAATGAGTAGATAAATTTGGGGTTCAAGAATTTACAAAATAAGTTCATGTTGGTTAATTTTAATTATTGTATATGTATTTGTGTATATTTTATTTAGAATTTTGTTCTCATAAAAATTGTGTTGTGGTTGTGGAATCTATGCTAACATTTCAAACTTGTTTTGTAATTATTTTAATACATAGGGTTTGGCCAATTGATAACCCCTCACGTGCACATTTATTTAATCTATTCCACTATTATATTATTATTTTAAAAACTATTGTTAGAGAGGATACGCAAGGACAACAAATATGCATTACTAATACATGCATATACCCTATACGCTCCAAGCAAAAAGATTGTCAATGTTATAAACATAAAATTTGATATAGTAATGACATAAATAGTAAATAAACATTATATATTTGGAAAAGTTGATTGGAATTTTACATTGTTTATTTATGTTATTATCTAAAATTTCATTGCTTATTTATGTTATTATTTAAAATTGGAGTTTACTCTCGGATGGAGAAGCTATAGTTAATGTTTTGAAGCATCCATTGAGGCTCATCATGAGGACAAATTTAGTAGATGGCTCTAAGCATTGATTATGTATTCTTCAACGGAGAGTGAACTCCAATTTCATCTAACAACTTGTCCTCTTGTGAATTCTCAGCTTACACTATTTTTTATTCATACTCACGCATAGTGTAGGCGTCCCAAATTGTCTCTTGATGTCTACGGATGTTTTTTATATGACATTCATATTGCATCTAAAGTGTTAAAATTCTCCATCATTAGATTGCCCTTACTATTATAACAGGGATGCATATGCAATATCACATCCCACCATCTCACATATTCTAAACGTCTTATTTAAATTTCATATTTAAGGAGAGATAAGTATTCAACTTGAATATATTACCCTATATGTTAGGGAGACTCGTTTCGAATACAATGGTGGTCATAATGGATAATAACATCCAAGGAGACAAATGTTGATCTAATGTTTATCTAGTGGAACTTAAAAAATTGTAAGGAATCACTTGTTTTTCTTTATAATATTATTTCTATGTTTTGAAATATTAAAGAAAGGCATTTTTTGATAACCATATCTATGATGAGTTAAAATTTTCAGAAGGATGGTATTCTAGATTTTTTTTTCAAATTCCACTTTAATGTGGGCGTATGCAAGACATTCGATGGGGAGGTGATTTTCGTATTAAAACCCCTTAGTATCACAAATATGACAAATTATTTTCTCTATTGAAATTTAATGAAGAAAGGTATACTATCATGTTTCACTATGGAACTTCTCAAAGCTTTTTGTTATTTTAGAAATGTTAATTTTATTCTTTACACTAGTCAAAATACAAATACACATTTGATATTTTAGATTAAGTTTGATCACTTCCTTATAATATACTAATTTTCCATTCCTCTATAATTATTTATCACATCACAACTTCTCCTTGAATTTCTATACCATAATACTTTTGATATTATCATTATTCTACAAACTAACCTCTTCCTCAAGTCCCCAATGATTTAACAAAGGTGTGGAATCTTTATACAAATGTCACATAGGCCACAAGTTGTTTTGACTAGAGTGTGAACTAATATTAATAATCCTCTTATTTCCCATGTTATTTATATTTTTCTTTTACGTAAGGTACCTAGTAATAGTCATGCTCTCAATAGGCTAAAGACTCGCTTCTATGAGGAGTATAGAATAGGATTTATTGCCTTTAATTTTTAAATTATATGTTAAAATCCTCTTTTGTATTTTCTCAATCATTATCCATAATTTACTAAAGATAGTTCAAACCCTAAATTCCCATCCACATAAGGTAATGTCGGTGATGAGAGTCTCAAGAAGATTTTTTACTTATTAAAAATCCAAAAGTCTATTAATTTAAAACTATATTCTAGTGCATAATAATATTTTTACTTTCCATTAATCCTTTTCTCAATGGTAGTTATATTTATGCTTATGATGTAGATTGATTCTAAGATACTCATTTGAAGTTAGTTTCTCCAAGTTATCATTTTCATATAAGAAATAATGATAGGTGACATTTTTTATTTGATTATCATAATGTTTTTATCGGTATTAATAGTCATTCCAACCCTAGATAAAAAAAAATATTAATAAATTTTAGTTGCATTTAAAGAGATTGGAGGGAATCCTTACCATAAAAGCAATATTACTAGTGTAGAGAATATGGAAGAAAACTATAGTTTCCAAAGTTTTGTTTACACAAACTACATCTTCAATAAAACCCTATATCTTGTTAATATATAGAAAAAAAGGTGGAGGGACAAGGTACAACCTTGCTCGACAAATTAATTTACAAAAAATTTCTCCTCGTCACCCCTGAGAGTTCATAAACTTCGCAATATTCTTGTCATATGAACTCGTCACAATAGGTATCAATTCAAAAGGGAATTTTATCTCTTCTAATCTATTCCATAGGTTATTTCTAGTCACTTGTTAAATGTTGTTCTAAATTCAACAAAGCAACTTAAAAGATTGGTTTTTTATTGAAACACTCCTCAACAATGGTACTAAGTGTAAGAATGTGTTTCAAATTTAAATGGTAGCTCCTAAATCATGCCTCGCCTTTAGCACTTTTTTGTGACATTGTAGCCATATGTTGATCTTCTTTAAAAAATTATACCATATAACCTAGATAAAAGAGGTCTGATAAATTTGGTGTTATGATTAGATTGATTATTTCTATCTCAAGTTTCAACACTAAGATCAATGAATCTTTTGATATAGGGTTTACGAAAACCTTAATACACTGTGAAATTGAAGAGTGTGTGGATGTGAAGGGTAATGATACTGCCACAAATTTTTAAGATTGATAATAGATATTATTTTCTTTACTTAGCTTTCCCTTTTGTAACCTTCTCAACCCAAAAATCTATATCTTCTGAAGAGAAAAAATATTCCTATATAGAAAAGGTTTTAAACATTTTCCATGACATCAAGAGATTCATAATTCTTTTTAGGATAGGAGTTTCAATCCCTGAATGGAATTATTTTGTTTCCTTTAGTTTTATGGCTTAGAATTTTCCACCATAATTTCTTATGATATATCTTAGAGAGGCACAAAAGATTATATTTCTTCATATTTATTGTAATATCCCAAATGCTGATATTCTCTAATGTTCTATAAAAGTGCTGAATCACACACTCAATCTCATACAACTTTGTAAAATAACTATGCATGCAAACTTGCCATGCAAAAATTTCCCTAAAATATAGCTAGATTAGGGTTAGGGTTTTGTAGAGAGAAATTAACACTTACCACTAATATTCAGGTTGATAATGACTCCAGATATCACTGCATGCATAAGGATCCGGATGGGTGGTGTAATAATTCTCTTTTCCTCCGGTGTTACTGCCCCATAGTACCGTAAACACCCTCAAGACTAAAGGTGGCATTTTTTTAGGAGGAGAGGTCCGTTTGAGATGAAACTTTCTAAGCTTGTTCGTCTGTTGATGCCGGAGTGATCGATTGGCACATGTAGAGGTTTGGCAGCCTTTAAGTGCCATAGTGAATTGATTGGAAGTTCTACTACTCACGCCCCCAACTAATCTGTTTGGTTCATAGCTGCTCCAAGTGAGAAAACTGATGGCTGATAATAATTGCATACCATAGGATAGGCTTGCTAAGAAAGAGGAAGTTGACATGCAGAGGAAAGACTCGGTTTTATGGTCCCATCGAATCCTTCTGTGTTTTCCCTACTACTTTCGGTTGTAAAACGTGGATCTGCTAATAATCCTTTAGAATGTACTCGATCTCTAAATACTGTAGTATATGATGGATGCAATGGATAAACCTAGATGATGTATCCCAATAAGATACTAGGGCATATATCTCACTGTCGAACCCACACTAGTTGAAGACATCGTCTCGAACCCCAACTGTTGTGGCTACACGCTGTGTTGTTGCTCAAAACTCCAAAATCAGTCAACAATAATAATAGATACCTTATTTGTTCCAATAACCCTTATTAAATTGCTTATCATGTACTTTTAGGGTTTTCATGTCACTTTTAGGGTTTGCATTTTAATTTTGCATGCATGCAATTCTAATTTCTTGTTCACTTTTAAGATTGAAGAAATAAGGCATGCATGGTCTACATGCTTTATCATAATAACTATGACAGCCCTCTTTACTATACTAATGACTAAAGAATTGTCCTCATATTCTCCCGGTATTAAAGTCCCTCGGTCAATTCCCTATTTATAAAAAATAGAACATTATAGTCCTCACTCACCAAAGATTGCTTGTCTGTAAGCAATTCCCCGCAACTCCACAATCAGTCGAACTGAACCAACTAAGTTTGGGTATGATTCTAGGGTCCCAAATTATCCTAAGAGATATGTAGCACCTTATGCTCAAAGCACTGCACCGAATGGTACCATCACCAGATACCTTCTGAAAGCATCCTATAGCAATCACTAAATTGCCACTCACTATAATCCCAGGGTCCCAAATCAATATGAGAATTGCAAAGGACAAAATGCATCCACCACTACCCTATGTAGTATCGACACAAGGAGCATCCTGTAAAATCCCAAGTAACCCCATTAGTAAACATTATATCCATCCCTCATCAGGTCTCCCACCTGGATCCCAATGCAAACTTCTGCATCTTTCATCACAAATATCCCAAGGCTCTTGTGGGACTATACCCATGGCTAGGAATGTCTTCCCAGTAATTTCCTAGTCAATAGGACACCAACTCTTAATCTCTCTCTCATCGAACCCCCAAAAAGGACCTTTTCCATAAGCACCATCACAAGGAATAATCCTACAAAGATGATATTTTTCCATTCTGATTTCAACTAGAATCAGAGTATACTGCTGCCCAATTTCTTGATCCTGGCCAACCTCTAAAACCATCCTCCATTATGCAAGTGTGGACTCAAGCTACTGCAAGCCTTGTTTATGTACTCCTGAAGAGGACTGCTTTGAAATGCAATAGTATGTTTCTTCTGCTGCCCCATCAAGGAATCTAACTGCTCTTCAATACTAGAAAGCATTACCACTGACTCGATACATACAATTCAAAGAACAGTAAATTCAACATCTCGTTGTAATATGTTGTCTTGGAGTATCTTGGTCCTCTCTTTCATTGCTACAATGCTTTCTTTAACATGTTCAATCTTCTTTTGGTGACTATGGCACTTGGAAGGTCTATCTCATGCATGTATAAACTCTCCCTAACCTCCATGTGTGATTGCTCACTGTCTCAACTGTTGCACGCTCATTTACCTACACATCATGTATTTCTCATGTCATAACTATCTTGACTCCTATTGTAGGTGATGAATAGTGTACCAACTCCAACTCATCACACGGTTTGTCCACAATATGAATAGCAAATGTGCTTGTGTCTTTAGAGTCATAGTATGGCTCTAATGCTATCTCCTCAAGCACATCCTCATCATGTAATGTTAACTCCAAATCAAGCTCACCAACAAACTATCCTTCATGCTCATCTTTCTTCCCTCCCCCAACTATTCCTTTAAAGAGATCCTCATACAAATCCTCGGGATGGCTCTTGAACTTGATGGTGTAATAATATTGAAAGGACAATGCTGCACATACCTCATCACCCAAGGCTAGATACTCCTGATATTGAGGAAAGTGTTGAAGTACTGCTAACCTCTTCTGATTTCCAGTCAAGATCCTTCTCATTGTCTTCATGTTCTCACAAGCTCACAAAGAAAAAACTTTGTTCTTACATGCACTTTACAAACATCATTGACATGCATTTTCATGTACATGCATGCATCAATATGCACTTTTATTCAATTGGTATGTTCCCATAGCTTGAAAGGATCATGCTTTGATACCACTATAATTATATCCCAACTACTGATATTCTCTAATGTTCTATGAAAGTGTTGACTCGCACACTCAATCTCATACAACTTTGAAAAATAAGTGTGCATGCAAACTTTCAATGGAAAAATTACCTAAAATATAGCTAGATTAGGGATACGATTTTACATAGAGAAATTAACACTTACCACTGATATTCCCACCAATAATGACTCCGGAGATTGCTGCATGCATAAGGATCCGGATGGGTGATCTAATAATTCTCTTTTTCTATGGTGTTATTGCTCCGTAGTACCATAAACACCCTCCATACTGAAGGTGACAATTTTGTAGGAGGAGAGGTTCATTCGAGCTGAAAATTTCTAAGCTTTTCCATCTACTGAAGCTGGAGAGATGGACTTACACATGCGGAGGTTTGGCCCTAGGGAATTGATTGGTAGTTCTGCTGCTCATGCCCCCAACTAATCAGTTTGGTTGATAGCTACTCCAGGTGAGAAAAATGATGGATGATAATCATTGCATACTGTAGGAGAGGCCTGCTCAGAAAGAGGAAGCTGATATGAGGAGGAAAGACTAGGTTTTGTGGTCCCAATGAATCCTTCTATGTTTTCCCTACTACTTCCGACTGCAAAATGTGGATCTTCTAATAACCCTTCAGAATGTGTTGGATCTTCTAATATTGTATTATATCATGGATGCAATGGATAAACTTAGATGATCTATTTGAATAAGAGACTATGGTAGATATCTCATTGTTGAACCAGCCCTAGCTGAAGACACCATCTCCAACCCCAACTGTCACAGCTGCATGCTGTGCTGCTGCTTAAAACACCAAAATAAATCAACAATAACAATAGATACCTTCTTTATTCCAATAACCCTTTATAAATATCTTAGCATGTACTTTTAGGGTTTGCATGTCACTTTTAGGGTTTGCATTTTACTTTTGCATGCATGCATGCAATTTTAATTTCTCATTGACTTTTAAGACTAAAGAAATAAGGCCTGCATGCTTTATGATAATAACTTTGATGGCACTCTTTATTATACTGATGACTGAAGAATTTTCCTCATATGATCCTGATATTAAAGGCCCTCGGTCAATTCCCTATTTATCAAAGAAGGAACATTACATTTATATACTACCTTTTTTCCTTTTAACTAGGGATTTGTACCTATATATTTTGTTAAATATTAGTGACCTATTAGATTTTTTCATAATGATTTTTCTAGCATGTTTTTACTCCTTATCATACTAAGGGTTGGTCGTTATATTTTCCTTTCCAGATGACACTGTGACAGAGGAATTTTTGATGGAACTAGAGAGAATTATGATAAAATTATGATAGAGGATTTCGATATTGTCTTTACTTAATCATATGTATAATTTATTATTTCAATCCTTTAAAGATATATCAATTTTATTTTATCATAGATAAATTTATTTTGGTTATTTGTATTCTATGTTGTGGAGCTAATATGCTTGTTAAAATTTAGTGTTAATGTTAAGGTCTATTGTCAAAGTCATGGTCATGTTCATTTAAGATGTCAAAATTTACGATGTTGATATACATGTGGATACCATATATCACATAATCTATGAACTACTACCAAGCCGAAGGATACCACTTATCTTGTTTTATTTTGGCCACTTCATAAGACCATTATAAATTATAAGATTTTGGAATTGCAATGATTAATAATCTAAGTGAATTCTTAACTAAGTTGTTAGATATTTTTTTGGATCTTCTAGATAACATAAGATGCTCATCTAGGTATAGAGAATTAGGGATGGAATAATTAATTAATATAATAGCTTAGAATAATTGCTTAAAAATTAGGGTTGAATATTTGCTTAAGATAATATCCTAGAAAGAGGAAATTTCCTTCATTTCTTAGGACATAAATATCATTTCGTAGTCACCATAAAAACAATTTTTATCTATGTTTTACTTCTTATAAAAGGTAAAATTAATCAATAGGAAATAACATATTTATATTTAAACCTTTTTAGCATTTATATCCAAAATTTTGATACATGTACTCATTAAAAGGATCTTTCTTGTATGATGGAAATGTTATTTTTATGCACCAAAACATGACTCATATTCCTCTCATTGAGGACACTTTATTCCATACAAGACACAACACAATTCATTCTATGTTGGAGAAATCGTATTCATCATACTCCCATGTTTCAACATGCAATAAAAATAGAAGAATTATAAATGATCAAATGCTTTTGGTTGTTATAATTCTCTATTTAAATTATACATATTTTACCAATATATAACATAACAATTGTTCATAAAAATTAATATGTTTGTAAAATAAATTATATAAAAGTATTCTTATTGGGTGACACATATCTAAATAATTCTCTCACATAAATAAATTCTGACACACTAGTAAAATGAAATAGTAAAGAAAAACAAATTATTTTATTCACTTTAATACAAATCATCCTCTCTGTTTCGTTTAAAATAGTGTCTCACTACTACCATGTGTCCTTTAAAACTCTATATTCTTTATAAGAATACAAATTATACGAATTACTTTAGAAGTTTTTTCTCCATAGACATATATATTATATTCTATAAATATTTCAAAAATAATTTATTCGAAAAATTTTATTGGTAAATAATTATGGGTGTGTGCAAGAAGATTAGGGACCTTTTAGATGCAATTATACTTTTAGGAAACATGCTCATGATACATAAAAATAAAACATGCTCATGTTATGTAATGCTTGGTTTGGTTAAGCTCGAGCTCGGCATGTCATATGACACATAGGTTAGGCTAAGCAAAGCGCGCACACATTTTATAGTTACAAAACATGCATGCGTTATGGAGAAGAAAAACACACACAGACGTTGTGGAGAACAAAAAAATGGTTTTGGTGCATGGATAGGGAAATGATTTAAAACAATAGTTTGCATCATCAATACTTAGGACCTATAGTAATATTTTATCATCATCAAGAACAACATATCAAACAACCATGCTTAACCTCCCAATAGCATAACTTTTCTTTGTGTTGTAATGTGGACACCATTAGGAGGATTTAAGAACTAAGTATGGGTCATTGTCACTTGAGCATGCTTGGGGGATAAAAATCAAGGCTGAAGCCCTAAAGGTATTTTTTAAGGCTTGAGGTCCATGAACAAGGCATCGAACCTACACATAGGACCTCTGTATGTGATATTTTGCATCCAAGAGAGAATATGCAGTGCATTAGAATTATCTTAGCACTAGGAACATATGCGTAGACATGGTTGAGGTAGGAAACCTAGTCCTTAGGCCCTAAAGGAACCCTATAGATATATAGGACCAAGAACATCATCTCGAACAAACACACATGATCTCTTAAGGGTATCATCAACCTTTAATTTGGGATATGGCCATGATTAAGATTTTTTTAGCATTACATATGGATGATAAGGTGTTAATTATGTTTGGTACATAAATATTTAATTTTAGGTTGTAAACCAACTTTTATAGCTCAAGGTCCATGACTGACACCTTGAATCGCCATAGAGGACACCTGAAGTTGATAGTTTTGATTTGAATGGGGATATGAAAACCATTAGGGGTTTCTAAATACCATGTATGTGTCTTGGGACATTAGACATAATACATGGA
Source organism: Pseudotsuga menziesii (assembly GCA_001517045.1). Lineage (NCBI taxonomy): Eukaryota > Viridiplantae > Streptophyta > Pinopsida > Pinales > Pinaceae > Pseudotsuga > Pseudotsuga menziesii. The sequence goes on from LPNX010032521.1 coordinate 412,983, forward strand.
CGAAACCTAGGCCTTATCCCCTAGAAGATGCTTCTAGGAATCTAGAGGCTAGAATGATATGTTGAACAACCTCAATCAAGCCTTCCATGGTATCATTTACCTTGAAAATGGGATACTAGTTCCATTAGGAAAATTTTAGCACTAAGTAGAGATAATAGGACCCTTGACATGGGTGGAGGGGAAAACATGGTCCTTAGGCCTTAAAGGAACTAGTTAACCATCTAAGGCTAGAATTAATGCCTCCAACAACCACACATGACATTGAAAGTGAATCCTTTGAATGTTAATGGGGATATGCATCCTGTCATTATTTCTTGAGCACTATGTATGAATCTCAATGCCATGGACATGGTCAGCGGAGGAAAATGTGGCCTTAGGCCCTAAATTAAGGTTCTAGGCATCCAGGGATATGAAGGATTCCTTAAAAAATCACACATGGAATCTCATAGGTATATATAGAGTATGAATATGGATGCTGGTGGAATTAGGTGGTTTTGAGCAGTAGGTATGGGATGTACGAGACATGATTGAGGGAATATGCTTGTGCCTTAGTCGATAATGGAATACTTTAGGCACTCATGTTAATGAAAAATTCCTTGAACCACCACAAATGAGCTACTCAAGGTATTATTGGTATCCACAAAAATATCCACATTCCTTTAAGAGGTTTTGAGCATTAGATATGGGTATTAAGGCCTCAACATAGTCAAGGGAGAAAATCCAAGAATCGCTCCCTAAAGAATATTTTTGGCATCTATGGCTATGCATGTGCTTTACTCACTATCCCTTTGTGCCATACTCAATGGCCCCTCTATGCCTTTTTATTTCCATATCTCTCAATATCTATGTGTGTGTGTGTCCCTCCCTCACTCCCCATCTCTCAGAACCTCTCCCCACATTCTTTATACCTCCCTCACTATCCCTCCCTACATCACTCTCTCTCTATTGCACCCCCCTTCCCCCTCTTTGGTTGTTTCTTACCTCTCATTTCTCTACGACACAATCTATCTCTCTCTCTTAGTATATATATATACATATATATATATATATATATAT
>LPNX010032521.1:414697-440757 GCA_001517045.1 Pseudotsuga menziesii
TGTGTGTGCGTGCCACTCCCTCAACCCCCCTCTCTCATATCCTCTCTCCACCTTCGATATATATTGCTCACTATCCCTCCTTTAATACCACTATCTCTATCATTCACCCCTCCCCCCTGTCTCTTTATCACTCACCCCTCCCTCCCTCTCTCCCACACAATCTCTATGTGTGTGTGTGTGTTTCACTCCTCCCTCCCTCTCTATCTATATGTGTGTGTGTCTGTACCCCACTTCCCATATCTCATAACCTCTCACCACCTTCTCTATACCTCCCTCACTATCCTTCTCTCCATCACTCTTTCTCTACTTCACACTGCTCCCCCTCTCCCTTTGTCCCTCACCCATCCCCCTCTCTCCAACATAATATGTGTGTGTGTGTGTGTGTCCTTCCCTCTCTCACAAACTCCCTTTGTCTCTCCCTCTCTCTCTACCTTCTATTTACCTCTTTCACTATCCGTACCTCTATCAATATCTCCCTCCCTTCTCCCATAATTATCATCCCTCTGTGCCATTATCCCTCTACCCTATCCTCACTCTGTCTCAACTTGTATCGCTCCTTCCCTATCTCTTTTAACCCTACCTCTCCATGTTTCTCTCTCTCAAAACCTCCCTCTCCCTCCATCTCTTAACCCTCCACCTTCTGTCTTTGAAACCATCTCTCTCTCTCTCTCTCTCTCTCTCTCTCTCTCTCTCTCTCTAGATCTCCCTATACATGTCTGCCACTACCCCATTTCTATCTTGGAGTCTACCGCCCCCCCACCCCCCCCACCTCCCTTTCACACACATGCACCTTCTACTTCTATCCCTTCCTCACTATCTGTTTCCATCACTCTATATCCATCCCTCCCTTACTCCCATCCTCCCTCTCTATATTATTCTCTCTCACAATATCTCTACATCATTCTCTCTCTCTCTCTCTCTCTCTCTCTCTCTCTCTCTCTCTCTTATACTCCCTTCCTCTATGTTTTCAACTCCATACTTTTCCTCAACCTCCTACCTCATTATGACCCATATTCTCTATTTTATCGCATCGCATTCCCCTCTCTTCAATTCCCCCCTCCTTCACCTCTCTCCTCCAACACATTCTATTCATCCTCTAATACTCTATATCCACATTTTCATTCACCAATCCTCTCTCTCATCAAACCATCACCCACTTCCTCCCCTCCACCTTATCCCCCTTCGTCACTCAAGTCTCACACATTGCTTCTAATGTTATACGTATTCAACACCTCTTCTCCTCCTAATAGTGCTCTCAATCCCCACTCCCATTCACCCTTATCACCATAATGTTTCGATTCCATTCATCTTTCTCCACTTGAATTTACAACATCCTACAAGAACCTTGACCCTTCCCCATCCGCTCTCAATTATTAACCATACTCACTCAAACTTACAACATCCTCTTAGGCTCTTGAACCTTCTCCACCGCTCTCAACTATTAACCATCCCCACTTGAACTTCCAACATCCTCATGAGCCCTTGGCCCTTCCCCACCCACTCTCAACTATTAACCATCCCCATATGAACTTCCAACATCCTATTAAGCCATTGAACTTTCCACACCCCCTCTCAACTATTAACCATACATTTGATGTCTTGCATATAGTGCTATATTTTTTTCTTTGCATAACATGCACACGTTATAGAACTACATAACGTGCGCAATTTTTGTAGTCTATAATGCACACGCATTTTGTAGATCTATAACACATGCATATTTTGTAGTTCTATAACGCACATGCATTCTCCAATTCTATAAGGGTGGGAAATGTAATTTGAATTTAAATATGCCAATTTACTTAATCGCATGTCACCAATAGTCCTATGTTTATGGTTTGGAGTTTTATTTGGTAATCTCAAAGTTGTGCTATGATTTATGAAAAACCATAGCTAATTTGGCATTTCTTTCAATTTTTGAAGAAGTTGTTGTTTACACACTCGTTACAGTACGCTACACACAATAATTTTTTACGAAATCTTAAACATAAATAGCGTTTTTTTTTGCAGATTCTAAATATGTTATTTTTATTAAAAAATATTATATTTTTCTTTTTTTTTTCAATTTCTATTGTGTCCTAACTCCTTAACTAAAAAAACATGTTGTTAGTGTTTTTTCCATAATTTTTTCATTCTTAATCGTTTTAAAAAGAAATTATATGGTGCACTAGAATACATTGACCTCTACATTCTATAAAATACCCTTTTCATGATGATTTCATTAAGACCTTCAAAGGATGCATACACAAAAACATACACCTTATCATTTGGATAAAAAATAAAAAGTGTATGTTAGAAAAAATGAAACTTCACATAGTTATAAACATTTTCAATGCATAAAAATTATATATTTGGAAGCATGATTTAATTTCCTAAATTTAATCTTTTTTATTCCAATCAAAATATTTTGTGTAAGTATCTCAAAAAATACAATTAAGTTTAGCAATGCCTGATTTTTTAGTTAGTTCTATTGCATCTGACATTCCAAAAGTGACCCTCATTAGCTTGCACTCACCCTTAAACAATTTTTTAATAAATGAAAAACATATATTATAAATGATTTTTGATTACTATATTTTATGTGAGTATTTTAAAATATTTTAGGTAGTAATAAAGTATTTTTTATTATCCATAGATACGATTTATTAATGAAAATGTTTATTATTATTTTTTATTGATACTCTGCAATTTTATATTTGGTGTATGTAACGACTCTCCACGGGGTCCAAAATACTAACACTAATATGCATGAATATCCGAAATCTAGATTAAATTAACACCATAATTTACTTTTAAATAATGACAAGAAAATAAACTACATAATTTAAAAGCATAGATCTTAGCTATAAACTCTTGAGATTTGCTAATGCTCCCAAAGGATGCTTTTGTTGCCGAAGTCCTTGATGCAAGATATTACAAACTCACCAAGATTTGCTAGTGCTCGAAGGTTGGTTCACTATTGTAATATTCATTGAATGCTCCGCATGGATGACCAATCATAGTGAACCCACCGATTTCCTCCCTTCCATATCTTGACACATAATCTTCTTCCTTCAGGACCGCCGAAATCGACATCACTGACAACATGTAGCTAGCAACAAAAATACAATGCCATGCTACTGCTAGGATGCTCCCAACCCCACTCATGTTGTATTGAACCAAATTATTCCACAGTCACCTCAGATACACCAAATTGGTTAGGGATTCAAACTATGGAGGGATAGAAGAAAAAGATGAGCATCCTCGTTCTTCCACTTTTTTAGATTTTATTAACCCTTTTGTTAATTCCCATGCACCACTTTCAATTAACTCGTTCGTTTACATAATTTTTTTTTTATATCCACTCATTTTTCTAGTTATCATTAGTTCTCTTATTCTTTTCCGATTAGTTACGATTTTAGTTTAGTCAAGCTCCTTAGTTAGTGTTCTTAACTGATTTCTTAATTTATCTTTATTTCACTTTATTTATTTATCAATAATTTATCAATTTTAATTTATCATTTAATTTATTTATTATTTACTGAAAGTTCTTTCTAATCATTTTATTAATTGGCTTAATTCAAATAAATGTTGATTACCACCCCATTCTCGTCACGACCTGAATTATCAAGGTGTTATCCTCCCATCATGCCCTTATAATAATTCCCACACGTGGGGAGTTCGTTATGATGGCTAAGCCAATGTTACCTTAGTTTGCCTACCGTGGAAGAGTCAAGTGGTTCTTAGGGAATAAGGTTGAATCCTTAATGGGTGCCATCGTTTAATGTTCGTGAGTGACTGACTTCCATCCTACCCGTATGGAAATGTGCATCTCATGAGATGGAGTTTTCCTCACTCTATACAAAACTCATCGTGCCACCCATTTGCTAGAATTACACATGTAATTTCTCAATCTCGTCACTTGATTTGGCTCAATTGGAAATCATATCGCATCACCTACACATATACCAACCCGTGCATTATATCTGAAAAAAAATATTTTAATCATAACATAAATATCAATAAACCTTAACTGTTGAGGATTCCTAACTCATCTGAAGTCCATGCATGCAAGTGCATCAAACATATCACTATTCAATCATATTATATATAATATTGATATCACCTTCTAGAGTCATCGACTCAGCTAGAGTCTTTGTACACCGATTATTTCTTGTGTTTCATCTACCTTCCTTTTTTTGAACACTCAAAAGACCAATAGAAGACATGCTACATTATTTTTTCAAAACATTATACAATTTTAATCCTTGCTGATAAATTCACATGATTTTTCATTCCCACAAATCATAATATAATTGCATTCATAATTGATCAAATGCCAACGCTATTTTCATAATCATAATTTACTCATCAATATGTTAGATAATCCTTGTTAGGTCATATCTCATCAATAATTCATTTATTCACAAATGTCTATGTCATCTAAAACCGGATTCCCTTAAAATACGTCCATACAATGTTTTTAGATCTCAAATAAATAAAGAGTCGGATATTTAGTGTTATAATTCCCTTAATTAATAGTTTTTGGTATCTCAAGAGTTAGGGTAAAAACATGGTATTACATACACTCCCACTTCAAAAAAAATCGTCCCGAAGTTCTAGAATAAGTATGGGCATTGTCTATGTATTTCCAATGCACCCTCCTAGGTCACAGTATTGTAACTATATATATCTTTGATATTAGATACTCATTCATGAATCATGCCATGTTAGTTTACGCTAAGACTCTAACCATTATACCTTAGTATCTAGTTGTCAATTCGATTTATATATAATTAGTTCATTAAATTACCTCGCCTATCCTAGAGTGGGATATTGTTTACTCTCCCTCTTTAGGAAACTTCATCTTGAAGTTAGTTTTTATGGTATATTCAATGCTAGTTTCTCTCACATTAAAGTTCTTATCCCATTCTACTTATATTTTCATCAAATGATCATTCCCATAAGGACTAGATATGCTAACATTATTGTCCTTACATTCCAAACAATAAGGTTCCAACACATTTTCTTTATTCCAATAGTAATTTCATGTAATGTAGATCGAGTAATAATTTTAAATAATTTCCAACGTGACCTAGATTTTCAACACCTCCTAGTTTCCCATGAGAATTTGTGATATCTAAATTAACTACAATGTATATCACATTAATAATCCATCAACTTTTAGCATGTTCAAAGGTAAGTAAGATTTCAAATTTATCTAGCTATCCTCTGTTCCAAGGAGAGAAGGTATACACTCCTCAATATAATATATATTAGTAAGTTACAATTACAAATTTTGAAATCAATAGCATCAATTACATAGTCGACGATCAATTCCTTGGACAATACTCATCACTCTCTTAAGGCTTCCTCCAAACCCATAGATATTAATAAATTTTACTCTCAATTTAGATATGATTCCAACAAGTCAGATTTAGTGATTTAGGCAATGGCATTAAATTTTTTTCCCTACTCATATATTTAGTATCGTTATTCCCAAGTCAAGGAGCTCATCATGACCAGTTCGACCGACTTCTTGAGTCACATCTTTTGTGGCTCAATAGTCTCATTGAGTCCTATCTCGAGGACTAGTCATCATTAAGATACACTATGTCAAGTGGTTATCTTAAATGCATTCATCTTATCATATAGTTAGTCTCCATACTTTGTTTGAGAAAACCATCTTCAGTTGACCCTTTCAACAGATTTTTCAAGTTCATTTCCTCGTTTCCACTATCATGTTTAAATTCAAGTTTGTGGTTTTTAGTTTTCATAAATATTGTCTCCATAATGTAAAACCAATGCTCCCAAGTTTATCTTATCATGGTGGTCACATCGATATGTCATTTTCAAATTTTAGTCTCTCTCACCTTTTCGACAATCAATTGAGATCTCGACAAAGAAATCATTTTGGTGTGGTGTCATCTTACAGTTTATCAGTTTTTTTTCCTATTAATTTGTAAACCACCCAAATGTATAGAATTTATAAATTACAATATACATATTTATCTGTACATATAATACATTCTTCAATATATAAAATATGTTTTCCTCCTCGATATGTAAGACATATGTAATGCATATATCAACGTTAATGTAACACCCTCACTATATTCGTCACCAATGATGATGATATTTTTTTCTTTTTTTCTTTTTCAAGTGCATTGGCTAAACATGAATTCCTTAGAACATATTTATCTGAATAGCGATTTAGAAATTTATATCTTTATAATGATAATATTATAAATACACAATACAATTATAAAAACCTTATGACAACTATAATATAAATGAGCCTAGATCCAAATCCTAGGCTCTATCAAGAGCCCAGAGGGATCAATCTCTCAAGGTCCAATCCTCTCCTAAGGTATTGCAGTGGAAAAAAAAAAGGTTGTCAAGAGAGGTTTGCACCTCGAGAGATTGATCCCTATTGGCATTTGATAGAGCCTAGGATTTGGATGTAGGCTGGTTATAAAGGAGAAGATATTTAGAGTGGAAACTACATGCCTTTTAATTTTAATTTTGTGTAAGTGAATATGTTAATTTTGTGTAGGTCGACATGTTAGGTTATTATTAGTTTATTAGAGCGTCACTTACAAACATGACATCTCCCCCATACTAGGCTAGAGAGTGCCTCTCGGAGCAATTACATTATATGACAATAAAAATTTATATTGATGATACATTTATATAACAATATTATATGGAAATATAAAATATCATAAGATTGCAGAAACATTTATCAATTTTCATTATCACAACTATATTGTGAATTATATTTGTGGAATATAAAATGCAATTATGTAACATTATCAATTGAAATAGAAATACTACAAGATAATTTATAAAATGAAAATGTGAACATTATCAAACCTCTTTTCATATACTGATATATAAATGGTTTTATATGACCAAAACAATTTTTTTTTCAAAACAAATTACATATATTTTAACACTATCCTTTTTTAAATATAAAATAATAAAATTAGCCCAATATATATATATATAACCTTATTATTTTGTAAATATAAGATATCATCATATAACCATACCTATATATATATATAACCCTATTATTTTATAAATCTAACATATTATCATATAACCATACCAATAAATACTTTTAAAAAAAACCATTACCGTCCTTACATTACTCCAAAATCAATCCCATATAATTTGTAGTTAATGGACATTGAACTCATCAATAGCTGAGCTTTGAATACTTTGGGAGCCGAGTTTTCATTAGTGACAACTTGCAACAACTATACTTTAATTATAAGTCAATATGTTTTTTTAACAAAAGAAATATTGTATTTATTTAAATAAGTTATCCTTTACAAAGAGTGAGTTAGTGAGTTATCAGCTTGGAGTTATCTATGTATTAGCTATTCGTGTATTTAATATATTTTATTCTTTTTATAATAATTGTTTATTTCAAATTTTGAAATACTGCCATAATTTATATCTAGCAATACTTTGTATCTATAGACTACACAAATCTTAAATAAAAACCATAGGTGTCATTCCAGCTCAAATTGTAAAAAATACTTATTAATATTTATTGCCACTTAGCCTGGCTTGGAGTCCACGCTTCAGATCCAGTGAGAGTCATGTAAGATAACTGACAGGTGCTATCAAGTGGCAGCAGTCCTGGAAGCGTGAAATCCTTAGGGAGACGTGTGCCATATTTTGAATGTTAATCCATCAATCTTGAGCTCGCTATCAATTTATTTACCACTTTATGTTTATTGGAGTTAACCTAGGTGATACATGTGTTGAGATTTTAGGGAGGGTACTATTTAGTCAATGGCGCTATGCGGTCAACCTTGATTATGTTGATTCATAAGAAGTTAAATGTGCAAGATTAGTTCTAGGCACAATAGCATCAGTCAGAAAGCTACCAGTCCTTGAATAACCCAGTTAGAGAGGTTACTCTTTATTGCTCACGGGTATATACATGTTCTCTCTTCGGTATGGGATCTCCCAGCCTCTAGGGCATGCAAATTCTATAATCTAAAAAAATTATTTAAACTTTTTACGTTCTCAGTGATTTAAACACGGATACTTATTGTATTGATGGTCGAGTCCGGAGTCATGTCAACCATTATAATATGGGACAATCTCTCACAAAGACACCCGGTTAAGAATTCTAATTACAGATAATTAATTTTGTACTAATGGGATGGATCTCTCATATGGAGATTAAATGACACCATAAAAATACTAAACAAAGTACAAACATCGAACAGTAGCCTTAAAACCTTAAACTCATGATCTCTAAAGTCGAATTGAAGCCACAACTCAATGTTGTTGCCATCTCGACTCATTCGTGCTTATCCACAACGAGGGAATCCTACAACCCCAAGTTAACCATGAGTAAACAGGTGGAAAGTGTTGATCAAGGGGTGTTGGCTCTTATCCTACCACCAATCAACGAGTTTGAGAGTTCTCTTTAGAAGCAGCCAAGTAGACACTCATTTATCTCAATGCGATATCTATCGGTAGGTGAGAAAACTTGTGCTTTGGGACGGGTCAATAATTTCATCAATTTGTTCGGTGGATTTATTGTATACGTGTAGACTACATCTAGCTACTATGATAGTTCAGACAAAAAGGGACATCAAGACTGCCTAATGTGTGTGCTACAGACTTGGTGAATCTCAGCGAACATATATTGTCTTTATGCAAGTTGCTTGAGGGTGGTTAGTTGTAATCGCGTTATCTATAAGTTGTTTCTAGAGTGATTAGACTCCTCGTGTATTTTTCTACATAGAATTCTATAACAATAATACCGTACCATGACGACGATCTAGGAGCAGTAATCCCTGGCAGAGTAATTAATTTATTATTAGTGCAGAGACTCAATTCGAACTCTTCCATAATGGGTAAGGCAGGTTTTAACGGTTATCAAAAACTTCTAGTGCCGAGACCCAACTTACACCAAATGTGTGTGTGAAGGTTTAATCAATACTTGTTTTTTTTTACCCTAAATATCCAATATATCGTTTCACATAACTATATCAGGAGTCAATAGATTATCGACATTTTATAGTGCAGAGTTTCAATGACCTATCCTCATTCAATGGTACAAAGAACAAATCCTAACAACTCTGCACTGTTTCAAATTATTGTATAATTTACACAGTTTATAAAGATTATCCCCTGTGGATATGCGTTTGAAATCCATGGTTCTCGTGCTTGAAAAGAACCTCATATACGGTTATGGGAAATAAATCCACACTACAATAAGGAGCAATTATGCATCCAATCCATGCATCTATAATAACCATTGGGTTTTCAATACATCAGAAAATTGTATCACAAAAACAATAATCTACACTAAATCAACAATATATTTGACAATCACATACATTCTTGTAATTGTTATTCATTAAACAACAGATCTACAATTCTTTCGATTATTCCTAAATTTATTCGTCGTTCTAATTCTAAATTCTTTCCAGTTGGTTTTCTGTAGTCCATGGATGTCACATCTGCATAGTGAGTATTAAGATTCATACCATTTAGCTTAAACAAATCACAGATATAGTTATGTATGCAATAAAATCTGTATCGATCTGAATGAACCAACAAATCTATATGAATCTACAACTCAAAAATCAGTTTTTTTAAGTTAGATTTATATCATTGAGAAAAGTAGCATTGAAAAAAAATATTTTTGATAATTCCTTTTCTGAGGTAATGAAGACCATAAAAAACAATGAGCCCTTAGGTCCAAGCATTAGAACCTCTCTGTGATACCATGGTCCAAAAATACTAACACTAATATGCATGAATATAAAAAATCTAGACCGAATTAACAACATAATTTACTTTTAAATAACTAGAAGAAAAAAACATAATTTAAAACCATAGATATCACCTGTAAACTCGATATTCCCTAATGCTCTCGAAGGATGGTTTTGTTGCCGAAATTCTTGTCGCAAGCTCCTACATACTCACCAAGTTCTACTAGTGCTCCGAGGTTGGTTAGTTGTTTTAATCCTCAATGCATGCTTTGGATGGATTTCCAATCACACTTAACCCACTGCTTTCCTCCCTTCCATTCGCTAATGGGTACTTTTCTTCCGGTGGGAGCCTAGAGCTCAATTGGTCTTAAAACAGGTCGATAGAAACGAAAATACAATGCGAGGTTGTTGTTGGGAGGCTCCCAACCCCACTCATGGTGTATTGAACCACACTCTTCCACAATCTCCGAGAGACACCAGATTGGTTCTAGCTCCAAACTATAAAAAGATCAAAGAAAAAGATAAAGATGTTCATTCTTCCATTTCATTAGCTTTTATTAACCCTTTTGTTAATTCCCATCCATCCCCACCACTTTTAGTTAACTCTTATGTTTACTTAATTAATTTTATATTCCAAGTCATTTTTTTTTGTTATACTTAGTTCTCTAAATATTTTTTTGCTTAGGATTTTACTTTTCTTCAAGTTCCTTAATTTACTCTTATTAAGTGATTTCTTTATTTATCTTTATTTGAATTTATTTATTTATTTAGAATTTATCATTTAGAACTTAATTTATCATTCAATTTATTTATTATTTACTTAAAGTTCTTTATGATCAATTTAGTATTTCCATTAATTAAAATATATGTTGATTACGTCGCAATATCTTCGCGACTAAAATTATCAAGGTGCTATGCTCCCACAACGTCGTTCCTATAATTTCCACAGAAAGGAAGTTGGTTCCTAGGGAATAAGGTCAAATCCTTATTGTGCTGCCCCTAGTATAATCTTGATGAGTGACCAACTTGTGGCTTACCCTGACGGCCACACACATGTGATGAGATGGATTTTTCCTCTGTCTATTCCAAGATCATCACACTGCTCATTTGCTAGACTTGCAAATATAATTTATCAACCATGTCACTTGATGTGGGTCGATTAGAAATCATATCCAGTCACCGACACATATAACAACCTATGCATCAAATCTCATAAATAAGATTTCAATCATAACATAAATATCAATCAATCTCAATTGTTGAGGTTTTTCGACTCATCGAGAGTCCATGCATGCAAGTGCATCAAACATATAACAATTCAATCATATTATATACAATATTGATATCACCTTCTATAATTGTCAGCTAAGATAGAGTCTTTGCATACTGATTGGTTCTTATGTTTCATGTACCTTCCTTTCCTGTCATATTCGATAGGCCATCAGAGTACATGCTACATAAATTTTGCAAAAGAATTATACAATTCCAATCATTGCTCATAAATTCACATGATTTTTCATTCACAAAAATCATAACATAACTACATCCACAATTGAACAAATGTCAATGTTATTTTTATAATGGTAATTTACTCATCAATATGTCAAATAATCCTTCTTATTTCATATTTCATCAATAATTTATTGCTTCATGTATGTTCAAGTCATCTGAAACTCGATGCCCTCAAAATACATCCATATAGTGTTTTTAGATCTCAGATAAACAAAGAGATGAGTGATTCATCATATAATACCCTCAATTAATAGTTTTTGTTATCTCAAGAGTTAAGGTAAAAAAAAGGTGTTATAGACACCCCCATTTTAGAAAACTTCGTCGTGAAGTTCTAGAATAAGTATGGATGTTGTCTATGTAATATCCTGAATTTCGACCTTAACCACAATGGGCATGAGTCCCATTGCACATGAGTTACTTTAATGTTTATATTGTATATTGGGCATAAGACCCCACTGCACACGACTATGATGATTTGTTAGATATATTGGGTGTAAGCCAATGCATATGTTTTATTTAGCATGTATGTGATTGTATATGTTAGGCATGGACCGTGATGGTCAATATTTTTGTCATAGGACGATATACTGACTATATTATGTGATTTAACTTGAAATGCATATACTGAGGTGATTATTGTTATATAAGGTGCAGAATACTGAATGCGCGATTGAGTTCTATAATGTGTTGGGCGTGGACCGTGAAGCACATGAGTGATGAGATTTTATGTTGAGCACAATATCTAGAGCACATGAGTGATTTGATGTATGTGTTTAGCGCCAACTTTGGAGCAAATGAGTTATGAGATGTTTGTGTTGAGCATAACCTCTGAAGCACATGAAATATACGAATTGGAAGTGTTGGGAATAAGCCCTAGAGCATTCCAAATTGATGTTGAGCATATGATCTGGAACATCAGATCCTTGGGAATTGTATCTCTAAGTGTATTATACAAGTACATCCTAGCATTAGCGTTGAGCGAGAGCTCTGGAATTGCACTAAGTGTAACTCCTAAATTTTAGCATTGAGCTCGGGTTCTGAATAGCGCTAGGAGTTACTGAAAATTATATGTGTTGAGTGAAAATGACTCTGAAAAGAATTGACCTTATATTACTTATTTTTAAGTTGATTAAATGAAATTTCAAATTTCTACTTCTCATCAAGTACTAAAGAACTACCATTATATATGAGTTTATCGAACATGTAAGGAGGTTTAGAGCTGCCTAACTTAGTTGACCAACCCTACTTGAAGGACTTGATAAAAGTAATGATTATAAGCTAATGAAAACACCATGTAATTAGTGTCATGACATATGCTATCTAAATAAATATTAACCATAATATATGTATATATATATAGTTTTTATATGTTATGAATATAAAGGTAAGTACATATATTAAATATAAGGGAATAATAATAACTATAATAATTAATAAAGAATCTATATCTTATTATTTTCTAAAAATGATTAAAAATAAATATTTAATCCTAAAATAGTCAAATTAAAAACTAGTAAAAGAGTTCCTAACTTAATTATAATAAATTATTAACTTCACATAAATCAATTAAAGATTATTTTCAAGAACATAATGGATTCTTGATCTAACTGAAGTTTTGAAACAACTGTCATTTTTTCCTAAATATTGTCTATAAAAACCCAAGACAAGGAAAGGTTCGGGGATCCCGAAATATGATATGATCATTATTCCTAATAATTATGGAGAGCATTTCTGAAAGAAAAGCATCTGGTATAGAACCTCATATTCCACATAGGAGAAGCCTTACATTTAGGAGCTCTAGACTACTTGCATGTTGGAACTAGCTTGGGGGGATCCACACTAAATCCAAGAATGGTTCGGGGTCATGGTTGGGAATAACGTGGTAGTTCCTAGGTTATTTGGTTAACAAATAAGAGGGAAGAACTAGCTAAGTTTTTATTAATTCTACGTGTTAAAATGTGCAGGGTTCTTAGCCATTAATAAACTTAAAGTTGCATATATGAGGTTTTTACCTTCTCTAGTTTCTACATATTTTTATTAAGTAGTGTTTATGATCTTGATTGAAAATATGCATATTTAATACATGCTCCAACTTGATTTTCGTTCATTTAATTTATTTAAACTTAGTGTGAATTATTTTTACATAATCTCTAGGGTTAAATTTTATATTACAAATAACCTTTATATTGTAGATAAATGTATTTGCTTAACCTTAAATTCATCCTTCATTTCCTAGATAGATATTTACAGTTTAAATTATCTTAGTTTTTTATTTAAACAATTTAAAATGTGAAATAGTTTAACTTAGATTCAAACCCTAGATGTTAGATAACTAGCTACTAAATCTTGGTCAAACATTATTATAAAGTTAAACGAGAGATTTCACAAATCTAGGTAAAATAAACCCTAATGCTAATTAAAACTAAATAAACTCATTTATTCCTTAAAACTAAACATTATATAAAATCTGCACTAAAACATTGAAATAAACCATTTATATTCATAAATAAATAGACCATAGATCGAATCTTTGAACTCATTAATTCAATCCCTTAACATAAATCCAAACGCTCGTAGATTTCATATTTTCAGCTAAGCACATTTGTTCCCATCATATAAATTCTCTTAAAATACCAAACAAAATCAACATTACTTAAAAATAATAGAATATTAATAAACACATTGTTTCCAAACCATGCTATGAAAATATTAAAACATTTCTAAAAACCTTAATACACCCACCCTAGCCGAGCCATCGAATCCTGTAAGGATGGGTTGCTTGTCTGTCAATCTTTTATAAAACAAATCGCTACCAGTGAATCACATCTATTACATTACACTATAAACTAAAAAAAAAAATCCAAACTAAAAAGAGTTTTCCCAACTCATCACGTTAAGGACAAACCGTAAGAACCATTACATAAGAATCATGTCAACAAAACGTGGGTTTACAACGTTCAAATGACCAAGTCCAATTCATTACTAGCCCATGATCGAATCATGTAGGCCTCAAATAAAATGAATCAACACTCTACAAAATATATCATCCATCAAGGGTTTCACCTCTTAGGATGCTTGTGGAAGGTTCTAATTTAGACATTGTATGTAGTTGACATGACAAAGATGTGCTCATTCACTATACCATCTTATGCGCAGTCACGATTTGACCAATAAATACATTTAAATTATAAAACCAAGCTGCGTAGAAACTTTACAAGCCAAGTTTCATACTTACGGACACCAAACAAGCCCAACCATGTTATTAATAAACCGATGCATCCACATTATCTAAATAAAAACCACACGCTTTTACCTTATGCATACTTTACACAATCAAATCATCGAATGTGCCATTGCAAAGAAATGGCATCGTAAAATCAAATGAAACACATCATAAATAGAAACATAGAGTGATTTACCCAAAACAAAGATTTCCCATGAAGTCAAATACATGTCGTTGCCAATCATAAATTTATAGACAGAGACGAACCAAGTTATTAACAGTCAAAATATATCCAAAAATTACATTTGGCAAAGCCATGAAAGGAACGCACATTCGCGTATACATATTCCAAACAATTTAATTAAAACCACAAACAACGAATTGGCTTAGCGATACATTTCCCCACATCTAAGATCGAACCCTCTGCTAAAACCACACAACAAGTGTAAAGTCCATTGCAAATTTGGGTCTTACCCAGAATTTGGTTGAACAAACAACCTACAACATTTCCCTCAAGCCATGTAGAGTACCACACTCTTCTCACCTACACCAAACCACAACGTATTTATCAGAAGTATGCATTACCGAAAACCATAAACAAAATAAACAATACAATGGTGCAGACAAAGTTCGAATGCATACCTCTCAAGGGAGTGTAGAAGGCCACTAGTTATACAGCTTGAGAATCATAGCTCTCACTAGCAGCGTGAGACCACCACCTCCACCAAAACAAAAAACAAACGAACAACATCGAAACCCTACATAGTTCTTGAGGTATCCTTCCTGTGCTTCCCAAGGCTCATTTATTACACCACCCTGTCTACCAATATCATACAAATAAAAACCCACTACGATATAGTTTTGATTCATGTTGTACACACCAGTGTGTAAAAACCCCAACGCCCTAAATCTTAAACCCTCCATCACAGCCCTTTTGAAAAGTTTAGCCATAGTTTCAATGGCATAAATTTTATGCCCTAAACATAAAACCCCTTATACCATAGGTTGAAACTTATAAAGAGTTTCATCTAAGGTTTTCAAACCTAGCCTATAGTTTATACATGCACACATATAATTCATAAACCATTCTTACTATAGGATTAAGGTATAGTTTAGGTTTAGGACTTTGGTCCTCCCTTAAAACATTTATGCACATGAATAGTGTAGTTTAGGTATAGCTTGTTGTAGTTGTAGGACATAATTGTTTCCATGATCATAAGACTGAGTTCACCAAGGAAATCACGTGCACAAGAAAATAAATATATGTCTTAGTTCATGAAGGACTAAGTAAACCCCGCAGCAATAGGAATCCTTATATTTCCAAGTGGACCATAAAGGGATGGAACCCCACCACGGCACCCCTTGAAATACATAGGTAAATCAAACTCTTTATAAATAAACAATAAATGAATTAAAGACATGTAAAACAAAAGTAAAATGTAAAATATAATAAGAAACAATAAATGTCAACAACTAATATAGATAGGAAAATTAAACTATAAACATGTCAAATTCATAGAACAACATCATGTAAATCTTCATCATCATTAGGGAATGCATATATTAAAAGAATCCTATAGAACTTAGGTTCAATTTTACAAACAAGTTTTTATTTTGTAGAATATTTAAGATGTCCTTGAATTTAGTATTTTATTAGCCTATGTTTTTTTTTAAATTATGAATTTTAGGGACATTACAAGCGGTATCAGAGCCCAAATTAAAACACTAAAAGACCTAATGGGCATTACCAACCATTCGACGTTGTAGAAATAAACCTTTCAAAATTGTATTTGAAATTTTGTTAACTAACAGATAAATATTTGTTATTAAATATTTTACACTACAGGATTAAAGAACAGTGCAAATCATGAATACAGAAGAAGATAAAATTCGACAAGGAAATTTGAATACCCCCACATGGGAAGAAGAACTGGTGGTTGAATTAAATTTCGATATACTGAAAACCATACATATTCTACAAGCAGAATTACAAAGCTTCAAGGATTATAATATGAATCAATGAAAAGACCAGAAATCAATCAATGAATCTTTACTTTGGATCATGACATGAGGAAGCCTTCATCAACAACTTACCCATTCAACCAACAAATCTAAGAAAGTTTTTTATCGTAAATAATCCAGCAGCCCAAAGGAAGAATGAAAAGAAGAACACACAGCTGAAACTACAGAAAGAGATTATCATGGCCTTTCCTATGATAATTCCCTTTCTCCTTGTAGAAAAAAATAGAGGAATGATGACAACCTCCAAGGAGAGTTCAGAAAGATAAAATCCCCAACCTATGAAGGAGAGAAGAACAATGGGGAGATACCTAAAGAATGGATTCTAGGTATGAGTAAATACTTCCGAGTACACAACTACTGAGAAGTGAAATCCCATCTAGCCATCCATAAGTTAAATGGAAAATCAGTTAGATGGTGGAGAGACCTTAAGCATACCAAAAATTATAAGGTAAAATAAATTTGATGTAGTAACTTTCGTAGAATATTTAAGCAGAAATACATGTCTAATAGATTCTTTGATAGGAAGGTGAAATAATTTGATGAGCTAGAGATGGGATCGATGACAATGGATTCCTTCATTAACATATTTTTCGATTTGTTACACTATGCGCCTTATACAAAGGATGGAAATGTGAAGACATAAAAGTTTTTATGATGTCTTCCTCCCAATTTTTGAGAGAGAATTGAGTTTGACATGCATGAAACTCTTGACGCTAACCTACACAAAGCTAGGCTTTTCCATAAGCATGGAAAGATAAGGTAGGAAAACATCAATAGAAGTCGAGATAGATCTAGAACCTTCTTGGACAACTGCAAACCGAGTTTCAACCCACTGCCTTACAGAAAATAGAACAAAATTTTTCCAGTAAACAAAAAATTCACCAAGATAGGTGCAAATCCAAATGTTCCTGCACCAAATACGAATAGACTAGTAGCAAATGGAGGAACCAATGTTGCCCCACTTCCAATCAAATGTTGGAAATTCCAAGGGCCCCACTATGCAAGAGATTGTAAAAACAAGACTAATGCAGTCGTGCACAGTCTATAGGAAGATCCAACAGTAGAGGACATAGCTAGAACACCGAAGATTTATGTAGATTTGGATGGCCGACAAGCAGATGATCAGGCTACTATGGTCGAAATAGAAGGTAAGGTTTCAAACACTTATATTTCAATTTTTATTGATCCCGGTGCTTTTCGAATATATGTATCACCTAAAATTGTTGAAACATGTAAGCTAGAAAAAGTTGAACATGATACACCATGGCTAGTGCAGTTAGCCACGAGTACGAAAAGAAAGGTTTCAGAAATAGTTAGAGATTGTGAGGTAAACTTGAACAGTTTTATAGCTAAAATAGATTTGAATATTTTACCCTTAGGATCGTACGATGTACTTATTGGCATGGTCTTATTGGAACAACACTATGTCATGCTCGATTGGTTAAACAAGTCAATCTTGTGCACATATAACTAAGGGAATCAAACAAATATTCAAGGCATAACCAAGAAGGTTTTTGTTAGGAAGATATATTCCTTAAAAGCAAACAAGTGCATTAGGAAAGGCTACAAATTATTTGTAGTAAACATCCAGGATGTATAAACTAAGAGAGAGCAACATATCAAGGAATTTTCAGTTATCGTAGAATTTAAGGATGTATTTCCTGAGGAAATACCAGGATTACCACCAAAATGAGACTTAGATATTTCCATAGATTTGACTCCAGGGTTAGTATCGACTTCAAAAGCCCCATATTGCACGCACTAGAATTAGTGGAGCTCAATATGTAGCTATAGGAGTTGATTGAGAAGGGTTATATCTGACCGAGTGTGTCCCCTTTGGGAGAACCTATACTCTTTGTGAAGAAGAAAGACGGTACAATACGAATCTGCATCGATTACTAGAAACTTAATAATATGACCATTAAGAACCATTACCCACTCTCTAGGATCAATGACTTGTTTGATCAAATCGAAGGAGAAAAGATATTTTCAAAGATCAATTTGTGGTCTAGATACCATCAGGTATGGATCCATGATGAAGATATACATAAAACAACCTTTCGAACTCGATACAACCACAATAATTTTGTAGTAATGCCATTTGGGTTGACCAATGCATCCGTGAATTTTATGTGCATGATAAACAATATCTTTAGTAAATACCTAGATAATTTTGTACTAGTCTTTATAGACGACATCCTAGTTTACTTGAAGAGTAAAGAGGAACATGAGGAGCATCTCTGCATAGTACTACGGGTGTTATAGGAACATAACTTTACACTAAGTTTAGTAAAAGTTATTTTTACAAACCATAGATACAGTACCTAGGTCACATCATCTCCAAGAAGGGGATAATGATTCGCCTGAACAATATTAAAGCCATAGAGGATTAGCCAACCCCTACCTATGTCACTGACATTAGGTAATTTTTGGGATTAGTGGGTTACTACCGAAAGTTCATCGAGAACTTTTTGATGATTGCTTGTCTCATAACCAACTTACAAAAGAAAGAAAAGAAGTTCTTATGGAAGACCAAGTGCAAGGAAAATTTTCAGAAGCTTAACCAACTTTTGACTACTGCACTGATACTACGAATTGGAAATCCTAGTGGGGATGTCGTTTTTTGCACGGATGCAAGCAAGGAAGGAATCAGAGGAGTCCTCATGCAGAATGATTGTGCAATCTATTACGAATCATACAAATTAAAATAACATGAACAAAATTATCCCTGTACCCACGATCTTGATTTAGCGGCCATTATCCATGCCTTGAATATGTGGCAGAACTACTACACGGGGAAGAGATTTCTTCTATAGAAATACAACATGAGTCTGAAGTACTTTTTTGATCAACCAGATCTAAATGCCACGAAGACTAGATGGCTAGCCTTCCTTAGTGAGTATCATTTCAAACTAAATCATATAAAGGGAAAGGAAAATAAAATTGTCAATGCTTTAAGTCGACGTGCTCATATGTTATACGAGGTAACTTCAAGACAAACTGATTCCGATTTGTACAATAGGATAAGAACCACAAATGGAGTTGACCATTTCTAAGTTGAAATCCTCAAGAAGGTCCAAGAGGACAAGTTGTTCTAGCAACAAAAAGAGTATAAGGTAGACGAGACTGGAATATTGTGGTCCAAAGAGATATTGTATGTTTCGAAAGGAGGGGAGATTAGGTCCAGCATCCTCGCAGAGTTCAATTGAAAATCCTACTCGAGGCATCTAAGATATCAAAATATTATATAACTAGTAAAGAAGAACTTTTTCTAGCCTAAATTATTGGCTCACATAGTGTTATTTATCGCAAAATGTTAAGAATGTCAGCTTGTCAAAGCTGAACATCAGCATCCTTCAGGATTGCTGCAACTGCTACCCATTTCGAAATGGAAGTGGGAGGTCATTAGTATGTATTTTATTACGGGTGTACCAAAGAGAAAGATGCAAAATGATTCCATCTTTGTAGTAGTTGACAAGTTATCGAAAGAAGCACACGTTATCCCAACTAAGTCAACCTACAAGGCAGTTCACATTCTCAACATCTTCTTAAAAGAGATATTAAGATTACATGGGATACCCAAGCCAATCATCTCGGATCGAGACACGAAGTTTACCAAAAAAAAATTGAGATCCTTATTCTCCAGATTAGAGACACAGTTAAACTTTAGTACTGCTTACCACCCATAGATGGGAAAGTAGATAGAATGGGTAAACAATATTTTGGAAGACATGCTTAGAATGTATGTTATGAACAACCCCACCAAGTGGGAGGATTATCTTCACATCCCAGAATTTGCATATAACAACAGATACTAGACCTCCTCCAAGATGAGTCCCTTCGTGGTACTCTATGGTAGGATGTCTAGAACACTCATTACTTGGGATAGCCCAATGGACTGGCTCATGTTAGGGCCATACTTACTAAAGGAATTGGATAAATTAGTCACCAAATTTCAACAAAACCTTGAAGAAGTGCAAGACCACCAGAAGAGTTACGTGAATAAGAAAAAAAAAGATGAATATAATCGAATCGGTGAACATGTTTACTTAAAAGTAAAATAAAAGAGAAGACTAGTAAGCTTGGGAAGGTGCGGAAAGTTGGCTCCAATATTTTGTGGACCCTTTGATATACTAGTCAAGAAAGGGCCAGTAGCATATGAATCATCCTTCCCTACTCACATAAGCATTCATAATGTTTTCCATGCATCCTTACTGAAGAAATATGTATTTTCTACTAAACATGTTAATGATTGGTCCTTCTTATAGATGGAACCTAAAGGGGAGTTTGTACCCGAACCCCTTCATATACTGGAAAAAAGAGAAGTACAACTCAAGAGATGCACCATAGTCGAATTGAAAGTGTAATGGAGGCACTATGAAGCCAATGAGGCTACTTGGAAGAATGAATCCACCATGAGATAGGCTTACCCCGCCTTATTTCATGACTTCATTCCTAGTCCCTAAAACACCGGGACAATGTTATTCTAAGTGGAGAGGGATGTAATATTCTGAATTTTGACCTTAACCAAAATGGGAATGAGTGTCATTGCACATGAGTTACTTTGATTTTTATATTGTATATTAGGTGTAATACCCCACTGCACATGACTATGATGAATTGATAGATTTATTGCGTGTAAGCCAATTCATGTGTTATTTAGCATTTATGTGATTGTATATGTTGGGCATCAGCCCTCATGGACAATATTAATGTCATAGGATGATATACTGACTATATTATGTGATTTACATTAAAATTTATATATTGAGATGATTATTGTTATAGAATGTGTAAAAGACTAAATGCACAATTGAGTTCTATAATGTGTTGGGCATGGACCCTAAAACACATGAGTGATGAGATTTTGTGTTGAGCACAAGCTCTAGAGCACATGAGTGATTTGATGTTTGTGTTGAGAACCAGCTCTAGAGAACATGGGTTATGAGATGTTTGTTTATACAATAAGCTCTGAAGCACATGAAATATAAGAATTGGAAGTGTTAGGCATAATCCCTAGAACATTCCAAATTTATGTTGAGCATAAGATCTGGAACATCAGATCATTGGTCGTTGTATCCCTAGGTGTATTATACAAGTACATCCTAGAATCAGTGTTTAGTGAGAGCTATGGAATTGCACTAAGTGTAACTCATAGTTTTTAGCGTTGATCTTGGGCTCTCAATAGCGCTAGGAGTTACCAAAAATTAATTGGATTGAATGAGAACGACTCTCAAAAACACTGACCTTATCTTACTTATTTTTAAGTTGATTAAATGAAAATTTGAATTTCTACTTCTCATCAATTACTGAAGAAATACCACAATATACGAGGTAATCCAACATGCAAGGAGGTTCAAAGCTACCTAACTTAGTTTACCAACCCTACATGAAGGCCATGATAAAATAAATGATTATAAGCTAATGAAAACACCATGTACTTGGGATCATACTATATGATGCCTAAATAAATAGTAACCATACTATATGTATATATATAGTTTACATATGTTATGAATAAAAGGGTAACTACATATATTAAATATAAGGGAATAATAATAACTATAATAATTAATAAAGAATCTATATGTTATTATTTACTGAAAATGATTAAATGAATATTTAATCCTCAAAGAGTCAAATTAGGAACTAGTAAAAGAGTTCCTAAGTTAAGTATAATAAATTATTAACTTCACATAAATCAATTAAATATTATTTTGAAGAAGATAATATATTATTGATCTAACTGAATATTTCAAACAACTACCATTTTTTCCTAAAGATTGTCTATAAAGACCCAAGCCAAGGAAATGCTCGGGGATCCCAAAATCTGATCTGATCATTATTCCTAATCATTTTGGAGAGCATTTACAAAAGCAAAGCAATTTGGTATAGAACCTAATATTATAGATAGGAGAAGCCTTACCTTTAGCATCTATAGATTACTTGCATGTTGGAACCAACTTGGGGGGATCCAGACTAAAACCAGGAACGGTTTTGCATCATGGTTGGGAAGAATGTGGTAGTTCCCAGGTTATTTGGTTAACAGATCTGATGTGAGAAATAGCTAATTTGTTATTATTTATGCGGGTTTAAGTCTGCTGGGTTCTTAGCCAATAATAAAGTGAAAGTTGTAGGTATGATATTTTTACCTTCTATAGGTTTTATAGATTTTTATTAAGTAGTGTTTATGATCTTGATTGAAAATATGCATACTGAATACATGATCAAACTTGATTTCCATTCGTTAACTTAGATTCAAACCCTACTTGCTAGATAACTAGCTACTAGATCTTGCTCAAACATTATTATAAAGTTAAATGAGAGATTACACAAATCTAGGTAAAAAAAGCTGTAATGGTCATTAAAACTAAATAAACTCATTTATTCCTTAAAAGTAAATAGTATATAAAATCTACACTAAAAAATGAAATAAACCATTTATATTCATAAATAAACACACCACATATCGAATCTCTGAACTCATTAATTCAAACCCTCAACATAAATCCAAACGCTCGCAAATTTCATATTTCCATTGAAACACATTTGTTCCCAGCATATAAATTATGCTCTTAAAACACCAAACAAAATGAACATTACTTAAAAAAAATAGAAGATTAATAAACATATTGTTTCCAAACCATGCTATGAAAATATTAAAAAATTTCTAAAAACCTTAATACGTCGAGCCCAGCGAAGCCATCGAATCCTGTAAAGGATGGGATGCTTTTTTGCCAATATTTAATAAAACAAATCACTACGAGCGAATCACATCTATTACATTGCAATATAAACCCAAACAAAACATCCAAACCATACAAAGTTTTCCCAACGCATCGCTTTAAGGAGAAATCACAAGAACCATTACATAAGAATCATGTCAATGAAATATGGGTTTACAACCCTCAAATAGAAATCCAAATTCATTACCAGCCGAGGATCAAATCTTGTAGGCCTCAAATAAAAGGAATCAAGACTTTACAAACTATATCATCCATCAAGGGTTTTTCCTCTTAGGCTACTCGTGGAAGGTTCTAATTTAAACACTCCATATCAATGACGGGACAATGTTATGCTCATTCCATATACCACCTTATGCACAGTCACAATTTAAACTATAAAGACATTTAAATAATAAAACCAGGGTTCGTAATAATGTTACAAGACAAGCTTCATGCTTATGATGGCAAAACAAACCTAGCCATGTTATTAATAAACCAATGCATCCACATTATCTAAATAAAAACCACAGGTTGCTGCCTTACGCATACTTTACACAGTCGAATCATCAAATGTGCCATTGCGGAGAAACGACACCATAAAGTCAAATGAAATACATTATAAAAAGAAACGCAGATTCATTTTCCCAAAACATAGATTTCTCGTGAAGTCAAATAAAACCAAATACATGTCGTTGCCTATGATAAATTTATACACAAAGTCGAACCAATTTATTAACAGTCAAAATATATCCAAAAAATACATTTGGAAGAGCCATGAAATGCACCCAAAGTCCCATATACAAATACCAAACAATTTAATTATTTAAAACCCCAAACAACGAATTGGCTCAATGATACATGTCCCCACATCCAATCTTGAACCCTCTACTAAACCACACAACAAGTGTAAAGGCCATTGCAAATTCGAGGCTTACCCAGAGATTTGTTTTGCAAAAAACCTACGGCACTTCCCTAAACCCACGTAGAGTACCATGCTCTGCTCACCTGCACCAAACCACAACATATTTATCAGAAGTATGCATTATCAAAAACCATAAATAAAACAAGCAATACATAGGTGCAGACCAAGGTTGAACACATACGTGTCAAGGGAGCGTAGAAGTCTGTTGGTTGCGCAGCTTGAGAAGCATGGCTCTCACTAGGAGCATGAGACCACCATAATGAAAACCAAATGAATGACATCTAAACCCTATACAACGCTTGAGGCATTCTTCTTGCGCTTCCCAAGGCTCATTTATTAGGCCACCATGTCCACCACTATCATACAGATCAAAACCCATTGCGATATAGTTTTGATTCATGTTGTATGCACCATCGTGTAAAAGCCCCAACTCCCTAACTCTAAAACCCTCCATCATATCCCTTTTGAAAATTTTATCCATAGTTTCGATGGCATAAAGTTTATGCCATAAACATAAAACCCCCCATACCATATCTTCAAACTTATAAAGAATTACATCTAAGGCTTTAAAACCTTATCCTATAGTTTATACATGCTCACATATAATTCATAAACCCTTCTTATCATAGGATTAAGGTATAGTTTAGGTTTAGGAATTTGGTCCTCCCTTAAAACATTTATGCACAGGAATAGTGTCATTTAGGTATAGCTTGTTGTAGTTTTAGGACGTAATTGTTTCCATGATCATAAGACTCAGTTCACCGATGAAATTGCGTGCACAAGAAAATAAATACATGCCTTCGTTCATGAAAAACTAAGTAAACCCCATAGAAATAGGACTCATTACCTTTCTGAGTGGACCATAAAGGGATAGAACCATGCCACTCCACCCCTTGACATACAGAGGTAAGTCAATTTCTTTATAAATAAACCATAAAAGAATTAAATACATGTAAAACAAAGGTAAAATTCAAAATAAAATAAGAAACGACAAATGTCAACAACTAATATAGACATGAAAAGTAAACTATAAACATGTCAGAGTCATAGAACAACATCATGTAAATCATCGTCATCATCACGGAACACATATAGTAAAAGAAGGCAATAGAACTTAGCTTTAGTTTTACCAACAAGTTTTTATTCACAAAAGATTTAATATGTCCTTCAATTTAGTATTTTATTAGCGTACAATTTTTATTTTAATTATGATTTTTAGGGACATTACAGTCTACGTATTTCCAATATGCCCTACCTAGTCGCAGTATTGGGACTATATCTATCTTTGATATTAGATCCGCATTCATGAATCATGCCATTTTATTTTACAGTGATACATTAACCATTATACCTTAGTATCTAGTAGTCAATTCTATTTATACGTAATGATTTTGTTCAATTGCCTCTCCTATACCTAAGTGGGGTATTACAGTGTACAATTTTAGTAATATAAAATATTAATAATAATATTGTATGGGATTAGAACGAAGTTTTACTTGCCACGTATTTTTTATTTTAAAATAACAAAAAAAAACTATTCAATAACATATGTATACTTATTTATAGTTTTTGCACAAAACTAAAAATAATAAATCCTTTATATCTTTATGGTAAACTTTGATCTATAAAAATCAAGAGAGGTCAAATTTTTTGACCTGTATATTTTTGTATCTTATAACTTTTACAAATAAAAAACATTCAATCTCTCAAGGCTTGACATATATGGGTAGTTTTTATGGATATAGGTTTAAGATGGATCTATATTGGTGTAGGATATAAATAATTTACACTTTTCATGTAATTTTATCTTTATTATTATTATGAAGGAATCAAATTTTCTTCTCATTCTTTTTCAATATTATAATACAGCATAAAAAATTTAAATATTATGTTAATATATATAGAGAGAGAGAGAGAGAAAGAGA
>LPNX010032521.1:440867-456372 GCA_001517045.1 Pseudotsuga menziesii
TTACACAATAAATATTTCTTTGAGTAGAAAAGATAAAATGTAGGAAATTGAAACACGTTTCTGAATATATTTATTTTTTCTATTGAAAATGTTCATAACTATTCCAAGTTTGGTATTTCTAACATGTACTTTTTTATTTTGGTGCAAATGATAAGGAATATGTCGTTGTAACTACAGCGTCTCAGTTATTAAATGATGGAACCAACTTACAAAAACTGGTAGACATACAAATAACAAATAGTACTAACGTGAGAGTATTTTTTCCAAATTATATTTAATATTTAATAACTTGTTTTTAATTATTTAATTGATCGAACCTTAAAAACAATACTCCAAGTGTGGCTGCATAATTTGAAGGTATTAATTCGATGATCATGAAATGGTTTTTAAGTTATAGCATGTAGTGGTTGGTGTCTAGTAGTGCAATATACAAGTTTTCTTTAAAATGCTTGAGAAACACAAAAGTCATGGAAGAAATAGTAAAAGTTTGTTTTCAATTAAGAAGTAAGGACACAAGAAAAAAAACAATAGAAAAACATAATATCTAGATATAAATTTTCATGAAAATGATTGTGTGTACAGTACTGTAATGAGTGCTAAAACATGGACATATTGAGAACATGGGTGATATGCCTAATTAGTTATGGTTTACCATATTCCATACAAAAGGTTTGGTTAGTTGAAGATAACTTTGAAGAAGACACATATGAAGATGGATGACAATCAAAAACATAAAGAGGCTCGGTCTTAGTCCTAAGAAATGCAAGTGCATTTCTTTTAAATTAAAAATTTCCTTTCCCGCCTATCTAGATTCCATGAAAACCAAAATGCCTACATGTTTAGCTCTACGAAATGCACACATATTTTAGCTATACAAAAAAACATGCATTTTATAGAGATACAATATGTGCATGTTTTGTAGAGCTAAAATGCACGGTCCATTTGTTAAAAAACAAATTTACCTCAAGGATGAGGGGGGTCGCGTACATAAAGAGATAGAGATGGTGATTTAGGGGGTAGGAATTTAGGGAGGATTAGGGTAGCTAGAGAGTGTAGGGGGTATAGGGTGGGGGAAGAGAGAGATATTGAGGTTGGAGGGGGGTTTGGTAAGTGGTATCGGGAGGGGAATTAGGAGAGACAGAGAGTGAGAGTGGTAAAGAGAATGTTGGTGGTTAGCTGTATGTGGAGGAGTAGAGAGAGAGGGGGTGGGTCTTGGGAAATCGGGAGGAGGAGGGTTAAGGGAGAGAAGGAGATAGAGATTAGGGTGGGGGGGTTCAATTATGGGTTTAGGGAGCATTAGGTAAGTTAGAGGAAAGGGGGGTTATGGGCTGTAAGAATAGAGAAAACAAGCTAGAGAGATATTCTAGGTTGGTAAGTGTTATGGGAAGGGGTATTAATTAAGATAGTGAGAGAGGAGAGATATTAGGGGTACAAGGAGGAGGGGAGAGAGTGGTAGAGGGGGTGGTTATAGGTATGGAGAGTATGGGTGGGTTAGGTAGATAGAGGAGGGGTTAGAACTAGTGAGGGTGTGAGAGAGAGATATGTTGAGAGTGTTAGGGGGTTTTGGTAAGGGAATTGGGGGAAAATAGAGGGGTGAAGGTTAGGGTGTTTGGGTACTAAGAGAGGGGTAGAGGTTAGGTGTAGGCATAGCAGAGAGAGTGTGAGTGATTCGGGGCTAGTTATGGTTAGGGAGGGAGGGATAGAAAGAGATAATTACAAAGTGTTAGAGAGAGGGGGGGGGGAAGGAGTTAGAGGGATGTGCATATAGAGTCGGGGGAAGAGAGAGGGGGTGAGGAAAGGAGAGAGGGAGAGGTGGATAGAGATTTGGGGGTAGAGAGAGGGGGAATGGGGATGTAGGGTTGTAGGGATCATGGAAATGTGGTGGTTTATAAAATGTTTTACAAAAGACGCACAAATTTTGTAACTACAAAATGTGTAATATTTTGTAAAGACAAAATGCATGCATGTTTTTGTTTGTGTAGCTTACATATCAAGTGATGTATGAGGCTCAAGCTACTTTATTTTTAGCAAAAACGAAAACATATATATATATATATATATATATATATATATTTTTGCAAATTTTAGGAGTGTTTCGAAAATTAGCAATTACATCTAAAATGTCCCTCAACTTCATGTGAAAACCCATATATATAATAGGAAAATGCATCTTTTTTATAAAACCATAGATCTTTAAGAATTTTTTTTTCCAAAATCAAGATTTCATAACCCATTTTTAATTATTTTTTGTTATCTTAAAAGATGTGTATATGATATATTAACATCGTGTGAAATATGGATACATATACTAAACATGTGCAAAAACTACATTATAATTAATGTATAAAGAAGTTTAAAGGTAAGAGATAGATCTGAGCTATACAATTGAAAATCACTAAACAAGTTCAAAGATGATAGACTCTTTTCCCATAAATACTATCATGTATTTGATACATTGGAGAGTGTGTTTGAATATTCATTTCGTCAATATATGTAACTCTACTTTTTTAAATACAGCTTTATGTGAAAATTCCGGTTATATAAAAAAATAAACATTTTTTTTTTAAACAACTTTAACTTTCGATAATAATATCACATTATACATATTTGTAGATAACTAATAACCCTTGGTTTGACCAAGTTCATCATAATTTTGCTTACCAAAAATACTATAATACATATAAGCATTCCAATCAAGAGTTTTAATTTATAACAAAAACCAATTTTATAAAAGCTATAATACATTCTTAGTCACCTAACAGGAAGAACAAATGTAAATCTGTATACAGAGAGCTTGAGTTTTAAGTATTACACCTGAACTAAATTAATGAAAGAACTATAAGTTAAGAAACAATTATGAAGAAATCTAAATCTATATACAGAGAACTAAATTAAAGAAATAACTATCAGTTAAAAAACAATTATGAGTTCATGTCATGTGGCTAGCGAAGATCATAATAAGTTGCATGCGCATTAGTCCTTTTATAACTATTCTTTTTGGTGCGGAAGTGCCTGCCCAGACTTAAACCATGACAGAGGCAGAAACATTGTTCTGCCCCCACCAATCCACCTACTCGTGAGGTCTAATCTCTCATAACCTTAAAATCGTGAGAGCATATTTTCTAAATGTGAAAAGACAACGTAAAACATGTATCATGTATCTACCGTTTAACTCTTCCAAACAAATCTCACATCATCTCATGGCTAATGATATAATCTTGTTCAAAGTCAAAAGATCGAAATGTGATATAATGGCCTTGCTCCTCATTTAAATTCAATGGAGTCTCGCTATAATACACTTCTGTAGACTTTAGCAGTTAAATCACTGCGGAGAGGGGGGTCCCTTGTCCCACAAACAAGGGGGTCTCATACACCAATTTGGTGTCTCGCTTGGCGGTGACCTTAAAAATAGATTATTATTATTATTATTAAACTCAAACGATGTAGATAAGGACTTGCACTTAATCCGAATTTTTTCCATCATTTCTTACCATTGGATAACATGTTGGTCTCGTAGACGGTGCCGATTAAGGAATTTTCTAGTAAATTCGAATGGCTTCATACGAACTTCCATCTAATATGCTGTTTGAACGCCTATTCTAATTCATGGAGTTTGATCGTCTTTCTAATTCATGGATGATAAAGACACCGGTATATTGTTACAAGAAGAAAATACTTGAAGATCCAACATGCTTTTAAACTTGTCTCAATAGCACGTATGTTCAAGTGATTGTTGTTGTTCATAGAGATGAGAGACTCACAGTCTTGGATATCAACTACGGGTGCCCCTCATAGATTCTTTTATATATATATAGAAGAACAAATGAAAGATAGTAAGGTAATGGAGCTTTGCTTTGTTGTAAGTTCTTCAAGAACATTCAATCTTATTTTATATGTATAAAAGATTTTTTCATATATATTATAAGTATTAATTAAAAAATATAAAACTTGATTTAATATTTACATGGAATGGATAGACTTGGTTTACATTTTTTGGAAAATTGTATGTATAAGATACAATATAATTAGAGTATTTAAAACAAGATATTAATAACTTTGTATAAATGTTAATAAATTTGAAACAAGCTTAGGTATAGGTATGCATTAATAATAATAATACTAGTTTATTTCATTGCCTAGTCAAATCTATTGCATCATACTTTTTTTTTTTTGGGTTTCGAATGGGTGGATCAAAAGACTCTCGTTTGTGGTACTAAAATAGTTATTTGTCAAATATTCTTAAACTTTAGGTTCACTTAACATAAATTAAACTATACTATCTACCACATAGTATGTACAATATTTATTTATAACATGTATAAAATTTATTCAATATTGATATGAGGAAAAATTAAAGAATCATCACATAATGTTTATTAAAAAAAATTAGTTTTATCATTACATAATGTTTATTGAACGTATTTAGTTTTTGTGGGATGCAACTGTGACTCTTTAATATTATGCTTAAACATTTATTAAGATATATGTTTACTAGTGTAAAATCGAATACTAACTAGTAGCCTCATACCCTGATGATCCTTTACTCTTTTGCTTCCCATCATGTAAATATAGTGTGCCTTCCTAACATTCCGATGCCCAAGTTTGAGGTTTTCTTCTTCATCTATTGTGATCAGCTAGGATCTTTCTGCGGCTTCTCTTTCTTTCGTCAAATTGAGAGCTGAGATGAAATTTGTTAGATGTCACCACCACAGTTAAGACTTATTTTGGATAGATTGGAGACAACACGAGACTCTATATAGTACTATTCCACTTTAAGTTTTATTATCTCATTGTAAAAAAAACAATAGTAGTAGTAACATGGATACTTTAGAACCTCAAAAACATGTATGTCAAAAATATGGTGGTGATGTCTGGTGGAACCTATGATGCTCACAAACTTGTACTTTTCCAATTTTGAAAAATTCAACACATAAATAAAGTTTCCATTATACATAAATTGAAATATGTTTGGGTTTAGAACATGCTATATCATATGGGGCCCACACAAAGATGCTGCCCAAAACCGTTGCAATAGGAGTGCGCTAGTGGAAAAATTGATGGACTTGCACACTCCTCCAGAATTGTGCTCGAGTACCTAGGATCGGTACTGAGCCTAATCCTATATGCATGCAAGCAGGCCTACAAAAAAAATAGTTTACAATTTGTAGCCAAATACAACCATGACCACGACTCAGAAAGGAAGTGAAACTGGCATGTCTGTGGAGCAAGGAAGCTCAATCACCCACCTATTTCACCAAGGAATCCATTAAGGGAGTGTCTATAGCATTAGATCGGTAACTTAATTCTATTATTTTCATTTTTATTGATTATTTTCATTATTTTTCAAATTTTTAATATTTTCCAATTTGTTAAAAAAATGTTTTTTTTTTTCATTTGGAGACTATAAACCTCCATAATGATTGAAGAAAAATAATGAAAATATTACATGGAATCTGGTAGAATTCAAGAAGCAGTAGAGAATATAAAACTTGGACCCAATGAAAACCGCCAACAAAATCAAAACTAGAATGAATTGAGCCATTATATGAATCAAAACTAGAATGAATTGAGACATTACGTGAACTGAATGAGAGACTACATGCAATAATTAAGAAACATAAGGTAACCATGTCGGTTGTCCCTTTCCATTGCAATCGAGATCTCAATTGACTCCCTTAACCATGCACATCGTGAGTTCACAAACAAGATTAAGTATATAAATAGCATGCAAGTGTACTATTCCAATGACATTTCTAAGGAATAGATAAAAGCATTAAATATTACCAAGGACGAATTATATATTATGTTCAGCTATCCTAGGACACAACGACCACGAGATATTATGGTTTATGATAAACCTCCCTTTCATAATAAGGAGGTTCCAAAATACTTCCTCCAACAACTATGGGATGTGTTTGCGCTATGTTTACATGTCAAATATTTTAAGATTACTAAGTTCTAGGGTGTTTGGCTTGGATCTACCAAATATCGGCCTACTGTAAGAAGGAACCCACTAAGAGGGCCACTAGCTCATAGGAATGAGCTTAACCCCCTTCCTTGTCCATCTTAGTTACCACAAAGACATGATCAAATCAAGGTGGGGATGATGAGTGTTGCATGTAGTGTCCTTAGACACATTGATTTTTTAGAAATGACTAAACTAGAGAGACAAGTTGACCCTTACATAGACCTAGGTGTATGGCCTTCATGACAGAGTCAGGAGAGACCAGTATTTGGTGGTAGCTATGCAAGGCCTTCTATTTTTATGGAAACAATGCCACATATTTGTCCCCATTGCAGGAACACTTTCCTTGGTTGGATCTAAGGAAAATTTATGGAACATGTTATCACTTTTTCTAATTTATGTTGAATCATCAATTTAGTATTTGTAAAGTAATTTTAAAGTATTTAGGTCATTTTAAATTGTTTGTGTCTTACTTAAATTGTTAATTCAATGCACAATTATTTAGAGCCAAGATGTCATCTTGAATGTGGGAAAACACAGAATCTCCCAACCTGGATGCAACAATGATAGTTGCAACTAAAATTATGGCACCTCACACGGAGGTATTTTCAGCTTCTCACACAATATTGTCACTACCATTTTTTAGTTTACTTTTGCATCTTTTTTATTACCTACTTATTAATTTATATTATCTATAATTTTTATGTTTTCTTTATGTGTTCTAAAATATAGATGTTTCTCTTATTCTTCTATATCGACATATCTTTAGACATAAACACCATGTTTATGATCATTGTATATTTCAAATTTCATACAACCATGATAAACTAGGAGATTTATACATTCTACACTAAATGTCAAAATTGTGCATGTATATCGCTTACATGGTGATAGTTCCTACAATGCATTTAAAGTGGTATTTAAGGAATTGCTTTTTTTTTTTGTTTCCTAAATAATTTATTTTTTAATGCGTTCATAACATGAATGCATTTTGGAGCAAATAGGTATATAAAAACTATGATGAACAACCATATCTACTATGGGTCAACAGGTCACATTACACACATGTATGAGGTGTAGTTAAAAGCACAATTTGAATTTAAATTTTTTGTAGTTACTATAGTTTATTTTTTTCACATACTAAACTATGATATTGAAAAAGTGCATGCAAGTTCCACCATAAGTTGTAGGAACCACCATTCCATCTCCTCACTTCCATCACTTTTTTCTACCCTCTCCCATGAGCTTCCACCCCTCTTCTATACAGACCCCTCCCTCCTCCCCCTTCTACCCTTCCATTGAACCTATACACTCTGTCCATACTCCCCCCTCCACCCATTCTCTCTCCTCGATCTATACCTCCCTCTTCGTCCATCCGCCACCCTCCATCCATCATCCCCCATTCTTCGACACCCCACCTTCCATCCACCCTCCTCCCTACATACAAATCCCACTTAAATTAATCCTCCTTCATCGATTCAGGACCATCCTACCATCTACCATCCTTCGTCATCTCCTTTATCCCTTCTAAATTACTCCCCTCTATATTACTTCCAGTGAGGGTTCATCGTTCACCACATCATCGTCCACCCTCAACCACCATAACTTCTTAAGTTCCTGGAACTATTGTGGAAACTATTATTGCAGTCCGCATTTGTATATCCACAATGGTTTCTTTTATATTTGTTTCTACTACATCCCCCCCCCCCCCCCCCCCCACATGATGGAATCAAAGTAGGTTGTCTATCAAACTACTCCACTTGTTATCCCCGAAGCCAAATAATCTCAATTGTGTGAGGTGTTCATAATCAGAATTAAATTAAATTACAAAAAACACTGTGAATCATTAACGGAAATGATTCTAGGAAACTATGTTTTTCAATGGACTAATTTCTCTAAATGTTGCAGGGTGGCATTGCAGAGAGGCTCACTAGATCAAGGAGGAAAACCATCTCACGAATTCCATTCCCATTGGTGGTGATTTATTTAATATTTGAATTAATGTTTTAATTTATAAATGTTTTAACTATTTCAAATGCATGAAAATGCTAATATTTTTTTGTATTTGTTTTTGAGCCTGAAAAGATAGTCTACACTTAGATGAAAGAAGGATCGATACTCCTCTATTTTGTATTATTATTTTTACTACCGCTTCCATAGATGTTGTTCCTATGATTAGGAACATCATTTATGAATTTGGTCATGTAAAGCCTTAAGAGAAAAATTCTGCTTTAAGTCGAGTCAATAGTACCAACAAAAGTATTATTAAAATTTATTTTTGAGTCTCCCAAGGAAATTCCAACCTGGTAACAAGGATAATTCATCCATGTTCGGTTATTAGTCCTCTCAACTAATTAATGTAAATAGGAGAGGCGCTTCCCTCATTTGGACAAGCAGAACACTTAAGTAATTGCACCACAGAGAGAAGGAGTAGTCCATCTTGGAGAGAGGAAGCAATCCAGGATTATTCTTGGGGTCTCATGAGTCTTATTCTTTGGTTCTTATACTGTACTTGGTAAAATTCTATATCAAGGAATTTTTGCTGGGTTTTCTTCCTAGTGAGGGTTTCCCGAGATAAATCTCTATGTTCTTTTGTGTGGTTGTTCATGTTTTTCTTTCGGTGATCCTTTTGGATATGGTTACGATGTTATGATGCTAAATGTTATTAGATATTGTATAACCAATGAAAACTTAACATGATACCATATTCACCCTGAAAGAATTCTTTGTGTAGCGAAAACACCGCTACAACTGCAACTACTGAATATTAGGTTTCATGTTTGAAAATCCCTGAAGCCAAAAACTAGTCATTTTAGGACTTTTACTATAACTCGATATTGGAGAAGGATCAGGAGCTAAAAATTTGAGAGGAACAATGTGAAATTTTTTTGTACCTCATGTAATAATTTCATCCTAGGATTAGCTATACTTCAGGATATATCATTTCTTTGAATGAGGGTTCCATCCTCCTCTAGAGCACAGTCATAAACAAGTTCCCTAGGGATAATTGATATATCTCGGGATAGGAAGGTACAAATAAATTTTTGCAATATTTTTCCTATAGGGAACAAAATTTATTTTCTATGGTTTATGTTTCATACACCAAAGGAGAAAAGGTGACATGTGGAAGTCCGCACAACCTGGTTATGCTGAATAGTCTTTAAAGGAGCCATATTGGAAAAATTAGCATATGTACTACTTGGACAATCAAATTCTACTCTAACATGTGGGTTTGGAAACAACATACATCAAGATATTCTAGGACAAATTTTCATACCCATAGGAGTAATAAATTTTGAGATAGAGTAGAAACAAGATTAGGAAATTCTATACAAGAAATTGGGAAAACTAGGGCTTCTGGTTCCGGGAATTTCCCTCCATTGATCTGTTAAAAAAGGAGGACTATTAAAATCACCCTAGGAGGGAACACCTTTATATGGAAGAATTTTCTCCTTCTATATATGTTCAGTTTTTGACCTAACACTACTATATGGGAAAACTAGCGCATCAGATATTTTGTAGTTCTATCCACAGTTTTGGGAAAATGATTATGCTACTCAAATCTCCTTGACGAGGAACATCTTTCTATCCAGTGAGATATGAAAGATACCTAAGTTGAAAAAATAGGGTTTCTCTATCAAACCCTAGATCGACGAGAAGCAGTATTCCATGAAAGAATTCAAGCAAGCATGAATTTGAAGAAGTCTCATTAGTAAGTTCAATCCTCTCTATTTCCATTTGAGGTTCTCATTTTTATCATGATGATACACAGTTCCAAGCTCGAGAAAAATATTGAAGGAACCAAGAACCTATGAGCATGGAAGTATAGAGAGCTTCTCAGACATGAAGAAGCATGACCCAGAGAACTATGTTGAAGAATAAGCAACAGATCTAGATGAAGATGAATACAAATCACAAGAAGGACTTAGACAAAGCCAAGAGGATTATTTCCATCTCCATTGTATCTCACATGTATCATCCTTGTAGACTCCCCAAGATATGTTCAATAGAATGACCAGCCTATACAAAGGAAATAATATTGACAGAAATATGGAATTGAGGAACCACTTGAAGAATGTGAAGATACATAACTAAGAGACCACGGATTCGCACTTCACAAGGGTTGCCCAAATCATGGAACAACTTGAAGAATTCGAAGAAAATTTCGAAGAAGGAGATATTTTAATGACCACCTTGAATGGCCTCCCAACATCATGGGATTCACTCATTCAAGGAATATGTATCAGAAGGAAGTTGGTCTATTTCAACAAAATATGGGAATAATGCACACAAGAAGAAGCTCAACTCATCACAAAGAGAGGAGAAGATGGGAGCAATTGTAGGTCAATATCTCATAGTTCACTCTAGAATAAATCATAGAAAGAAGGATGGCCATCATCACAATAGAAGACAAAATTATTTCAGAAGAGATCCTTCCAAAGATTTGATGTTACACTTGTGATGAGAAGGGACACTACTCTAGAGATTGTCCTAGAAATAGAGGCTCCTTCAATAAGAAGTCAAACAAGGAAAGAAATCATGCTCACACCACCAAAGATGATGAACCAAGTAATTTAGAGAAGAAAAAGAAGATTCCTCAAGTGATGAGGAACATGAATTCTACTAGTGAAGAAAAAGACCATACTCTTATCTGTATCAGTATTCAAATAACAAGGAATGCAATTAGTGACACTCAGAACCAGTAGACAGGTTCTCAGAATGAGATGATGAAGTAGAAGGATTTGGAACATAAGGATCAAGAAGGATTCCACCCACTGAAAAAACAAAGACATGTTCCCAAAAGCAGATAATGAAGTAGAAGGCTCCAATACATAAGGATCAAGAATGAGTCCACCCACCAAATAAATAAAGATAAGTATTTGAATTGGAATTCCTATATATCTATTTACTTAAATGACATTGTTCAGTTGTGTACATATCTATGTTCAAGGAAATGTATTATGAAGGATAGAATGTTTACATTAATGAACAATACAATACTGATATGCATGCGATGGGTAAGTGTCCTATGGTGCTATATAACATTCCATTACTACTTATCTAGAGTGAAACCTCTTTTCTTACATATTGGGATTATTGCACAATCTCAATAATGTTATGGTAGAAATGAAAGGCATCCAGAAAGATTCTGTGTTTATATGGGATATGGATGAATGTTGCATTGGATAAGATAGTTGCATGATTATATTTTTATGCATAAGAATTTTTTATGACTATGTCTTATAAAATTATTCTAACCATGTTGCTGATGTATTTGACTTGTAGGAAATATTGTGTCCAATCACCTACAAGAAAATAAGGATGAGATTTGTTCCAAATAATTCAGTGATGACATTTCAATTAGAATATTCATTCCAACAAATATACATGAATAGGAACTTGAATCTCCTTGGGTCAGAGACACTGTGGAAGGAGAAAGAGATTCATAAGAATATAAGAATCATGATATGACCTAAAGAGAGTGATATATCCATCTCAAGAGATGAATACCAACTTGGGAATGATAGATAATTTAAGATGAATAAATGTATGACAGGACTTACAACTATAGTAAGAGGCCTTGAATACTCTCTATTTATGTGGCACAATTAAGTGACATTATTGATGCAGACCCTTCTAGCTACGAAGAAGTTGCCAAGAAGGAATGGAAGAAGCATGATCAAAGAGTACTAGTTGATCACAAGGAATGATGTCTAGGATGTAGTTGCAATACCTGAAGGGAATTACGTGGTGTTGTCCATGTGCATATACAAGATAAGGTATGCAACAAATCACAACATCGAGCGATACAAATAAAGGTTCATGGTTTCTCTCAGAATGAGGGAGTAGACAATGGCATGACATACTCCACTGACTAGACACACTTCTCCAGTAAAGTATAAGTGTATATTGAGTAGAGAACCACATATGCATAGAAGGATTTGTACGATCTCAAAAGGAACCCATGCTTAAGAACATGAGGAGCTTGAATATCACATAGAGTGATGAAGATCTTAACCATTTCTACAAGGTTGAATATGGATTTCTATGAGGATGACAAACATACAGATGGGTGAAAGAGGAACTTCTCAAAAAAGTTGGAGATAGGGGATCTTGATATCTAGTGACCTAATATGGATACATAGAATATGAGTATCAAAGGATTCTTCTTGTAACTCTAATACAAATTTTTTTGATACATAGAGTACAAATGCAGAGGGAGGATGATGCTCCACTTCAGAGGGAGTGACTACATAAGATCTCCAAGTTTGGCATGGTATGACAATATGGGAAACTTCTTGATGGATTTCGTATTTACTAAGAGTAAAGTGGGTTCCATCCTTTACTTTAAGGTTGAATGTGGAAGACTGGTATATTTTGATGACCTCACAAGATGAACTCATTGTAGATGAAAATATGAAGTGTTGAAGATATAAAGAACACCTCGAGATGTTCAGGATCAAGTATAATCTCATCATTTAGCAGATCGAGGCTGAGTACATTGCAACATGTTCATCCTGTAGCGAAGAAGTATGGCTTCGAAAACTATTTGTAGGATTGTTTAATGTTGAGATAGATGCAACGGATATTTATCATGACAACCAGAGTTGCATGAAGCTAACAGAGAACCTAGTTTTTCATAAAGTCTTAGATATGGTGGATAGAGGAGCTGTGAAGATCAACTATGTCCCTACAGAGGAACAAGTTGTTAATGTGTTAACTAAGCCTTTGTCTCCTGTAAAGTTTGAACACTTTCGAGACAAGCTTGATGTAGTCCAAAAGTACCTTCCAGGAAAGAGGGAGTGTAATACTCCAAAAATTCATACAAGTTCAAAATTTTTCATGTCACATAAAATGTTTGGAGTCGTCATTACTTAGGAATATTCAACTGCTAATGATTACTCAAATTTGTATTATACTACAACTGACTATTTTGCAGATCACTAGTTTTAAATACTTACTAGTTTGTTTTTCCTAAATCCATGTTAAGGATTTGATTTAGCAGGTTATGATTTGGGATAACTGGTATTGGAACATATGCTTAAATTCTAGTACTAAGTTTGTTTTACATTCTTATGACAAGTACTAAAGAACTTCAGTTGAGATCGAGAATTACTTAGCTTATAGCTAATGTAGTGAAGATTGATTATTTTACAGGTTCTTTACAAGTGAGAAGTTTGTTACCAGTTTTTCAGATCGAGATTATAATCTCAACTAGCATAGAATAAAATGCTAGCTAAATTGTTTGTTTTACAACTTTGAGAATTAAAATAGGTATCATGGATCATATTATTTATGTTCTTCATAGTTACTAGTAATACAAGTATTTTAGTAATCTGAACTTAGCCGAGTTACTCTTCCAATTCACTAAATCTTAAAACTTGTTCATTAATCTTTCATCATTTTACTTTCAGTTTAGTTCTTGTATATAACTCTAATGAAGTTGTAAAGCAGATTCTTTTATTTACTTACTTAATGTTGAGTTTAACTCCATAGTATTTTGTTTTCACAACACCGAGTTAAGTTATCCTAGGAAACTGATGATCTAAGTATAATCATAAAATACCTTGACGACTAAATGTACATAGAACTATTACCTAGTACACAAGATAGTTTACTAAGCATTATAGTATTCACCCAATGAAGATTCCCTAGTACACAATATATTTTTTGATAAATAAACTACTAGTATCTTAAATGATACTTAATTTAATACCTATATTAACAAAAAAGTCATTCTCAATCCTAACCTAAGTTTTCGAGCATATAACAAAATAACAAATAAGCCTTTTTACAAGGTCTTATACTATGATACAATTTCTATTATATTAATTTTTGTTATAAAATTAGTGTTGAAGAATTCCTTGTAATGGTTTACCCAATTCCAAGATTGTATAAACCTGAAACAAACCCTTAGTTTATGTTTTAATGTCATTCTATAAGCTGGTTTAGGGTTATCAATACATAGTTTTCAAGTCACAATGATGTGAGTTAGACAAGGTTTATAACCATCATTTTTTTATAAAAAAATTGCTCATGTGTGTAGGTTGCTTTGATGGTTTCCGAACTATACCCTTAAACACACATTCTACAAATATTTATTGAGGGAACGTGGTGGTGATATGGAGGATAGTGTTTGGACTATTCAAGATTTAGCATATAAAATCTTTAAACCCTAAATTTTCTCCTTATTATATCTTTACCCTTTCTCTAGAAGATGAGGCCGTGGGCTCATGGCTACTTGGCCTGTTTGTCACTCCACAGAGTGAGCTTCCTCATCGCTATCCTTCTTTAAAGTGTGTGAAGAGTTGCACTTGGGGGATTTCCTCTGTTCTATGGATATACCCTTTGTTGTCATTTCTCAGCTCTGCAACAACGATCCTCGTATCATTACACTAGTGCAAAATGAGAGATTAGTGACCAGGAGACCAAAAATTTTGGTCACCACATTTTTTTTCAAGGTATAAATGACCAAAATTGATAAATTTAAGTGGGCTAACTAAAAAAGACCAAGATAAATGACCACTTTTGGTCACGGGATAAAACTAAACTAAAAAAGACCAAGATAAATGACCAAATTTGGTCACGGGATATCTTCACTAAAAATGACCACATAACAATTGGTCATTTATTTGGTCATTTTTAGTTGTGGATCAGTTCAGCAATGGAAAATTACAATTTTGACAATGAACTTGTACATTTTACTAAATTATAAGACTGCAGATGGATTCAAAGACCCCCTTGCACTTAGTAAATTGTAGACTGCCTCATGTGTCACAACTCCACCGTTGACACCAAACATCAATAAAAAACATTTACTCATGTAAACAAGGGGTTTTAGACGTAGTCACCAAAATTGTCTAAAATGTGCATAGTGAGACATTCCGACCTTGTGGCTTTGGTTAATTAAAGTTATAATTAATGATCAAAGTTTAAATTTATGTATAATACATAGGTAAATTGTTTTTTTACATAATACAAATATGATATAATATACAATTTCACCCCTTTATTCTCTTTTAAATGGATGAGATGAATGCCATATTGATTTAGCTTTAAATGATTGAGAAGATGAGTGTTATGTTTTATATATTAGTATAGAAAGTAACATGTTAAACTCTAATTTACTTATTCATTCTTTTATGTGGATGAGATGAATGTCATATAGATTTGATTTTTTATTTAATTTTTATTATTTTTTTATTTAAAAACATTATAATTTATTTTTCATAGAGTATCAATTACTATATATATATACGTAGCATATATTCCAAAAAAGGTCTAAGATTTGATCTTAGAGAGTACATCTTTACTTTTTTATATACAAAAATGACATCATAGATGTTGTCAAAATCTGTCCATATCTATAAAGAAGTGTCAAAATCCGTCGTAAAGAAAACAATAAGAGAGACATATCCCATCTATAAACACCGGCAAATCCACTTAGTGCCGACTAGAAATTAATGACAAAATTTGTTGTTGAAGTAACAGTAGTGTAGATGATGCATATGTAAAAGATCAAATGACCCGACCTGCATT
>LPNX010032549.1:0-30604 GCA_001517045.1 Pseudotsuga menziesii
ATCGAAAAGTACATATATATCCAAAAGTAACCAGAAGTACATGTCTCTCCATAACTATCCAAGACTATCCAAGCCACATGTACATGTATCCAAAACTATCCAAGCCACATGTACATGTAAGTGAAATGTCAATGTACATATCTCCAAAAATACATGTATCCAAAACTGTCCAAGCCACATGTACACATGTATCGATATGTACATATCCCATAAGACACATCAAAACTCAAGCTTCCTCTTGTTCTTTCTTGAGGGTGATCCTGTAGGCTCAAATATAGGATCAGTGTGCATCTCTAGATCCTGCAAATTAAATATCAATTGTTAAATTCAATTAACTATGTACTAATACATTAGCTCAATAAAATACCATATCTAAATTAACTCAAAAATTATGAAAATGTTAATGGACATTGCATGAAACAATTGTTCATTAATGGACATCTCACCTCAGGGGATTGGGTTTCTTGTGTAGCAGATGGAGCTGTTGGTTGAACATGAATGATGGTCGCATCCATGGTTGAACCAGAGGGAGCAAGACCTGGTGGTGGTGGTGGTGGTGGTGGATACAATCGCCAAATCTTGAAATAGTTAGAAATGTGCATGAATAAACAATAGACAACAATAACACACTATGTCTATATCATGTTCAAATAGTTGTACCTCTGTGTGACTTGTTGCCATTGTAGATGCAGCACTGACTGCTGCATCAACCATCCCTGCAAGGTTTTCAACAGTAACCTCTTGCTCCTGATGCAGTAAACATGCAAATCAAACATTAACAAAATATTTTATGCACTGGATTTCAAGTTAACCAAGAAATATCATCGAAGGATATACAAATTACCATGGTATCAGTATCTCCATGGTCACGGACAACTTCACTCTTTCTAGGAGTAGGCCATCTCATATACACTTGACCCTTGTTCACATATGGCCTATGGGGAGATACAACTCCAAGAGATGGTTTAGGTGTTTCAGTACCAGCCTATAGTCAACAAGAGTTCATGTAGCTAGACATGGATGATTCAACGAACATACATGTATTTAAAAAATGACATTTTTTTAATGTTTAAAATGTTTACCTCCATCACTGCTTCCCCTCGTGTAGGATCTGGCATCTGCCCAGATATTTCCTCGGTCGATATGACCATGGATCCTACCTCCATCGCTGCTTTCCCCCGTGAAAGATTCAACATCTGCAAGTTTAATAATTGTAAATATGAGATCGTAGATAACATTAGTGAACTAACATGTACAGTATGTGGAAATTAACAATTTAACAAGTATTAAAAAACTGAAATTTTAAAATGTTTACCTCGGTGTGAGATACGGGATCAGTGGATGGAATATCCTGCCCCTGTGTAGAGTGTGGAACATGATACTCTGGGGCGTCGCTGCTGGCATAAAGCATCAACTGCAAGTTCACAAAATTAATATATTAGCTCAAACTATACATATGTGTACAAAGAGGAAAATAAATGAAGAATTTATTACAATTAACCATATACATACATCACTCAAAAACCCATTGAAGACAACATC
Organism: Pseudotsuga menziesii; assembly: GCA_001517045.1. Classification (NCBI taxonomy): domain Eukaryota; kingdom Viridiplantae; phylum Streptophyta; class Pinopsida; order Pinales; family Pinaceae; genus Pseudotsuga; species Pseudotsuga menziesii. The sequence goes on from LPNX010032549.1 coordinate 1,543, forward strand.
TGACGAAATACCATAGCATGGACGACCACACGATGTGCACTCGTGAGGCTCAAAAGTAGGCTGGGAATGTGTTGATGGTGCTGCACTAGTAGATGGTCCTGCAGTAGATGGTATTGCACCAGTGGGTGGTACTGCACTAGAAGATGGTCCTACACCATGAGGACCTGGTGTATGTACCACACCAGGGATAGATGTCCCTTCCTCACCCATATGCTGAACCATAGTACTATGGCGAACAACGGCCCGTGTCAAACTCAAAAATGCCTCACGTGTCTGTGGAATAACATGATGTATAGGTGGGACATCTGGCCCAGGAAACTGCCTGCGAGGTGCAGGGATAGGGCGATCAATGTCTTGAAGCTTGGCATTGGGTCGGTTTTGGGGCATCCCCCCAGCGATCCCCTGAAACTGCAATATATCAAAATAGTTTACATGTTTTCCCAACACAAACTCTGCATACATCTTCCGAAGGAAGTACAATGGGATTTCCCTGTTGTTGTGTGGTGGCATATCAAAAACCATATAGTATCTGTCCATCCAGTTATCAACAAATGGTTGATATGTGCACCACTTGATAGAGATATGTGGCCTATTTTCATTTGGGATTTCCCCCGTGCGAGGGTCCCAAAACAATGAAAATATATGCTCTTTGGTGATTTTCAACTTTTTTATTGCATTGTAGCTAAGCCCATCAGTGTACTCACGTCTTTTTCTTTCTCTATATGAAGTAATATCATATAGTATGTTGTTTGACAATGTGATAGTCTCAACAATTGCATCCAAAGTGGATGCAATTGAACGTCGAATTCTATCACCACCACTAAAAGAAGTACTCAAACCTCTCAACTGGGCAAGCTCAATCAATATTTCCGCATTGGGGTCCATAGCCGCAACTGCAATAAAAAAATCAATAAGAAAATAATTAGAAACGTATACATGGTATATAATGACATCTCTTCAAAATTGAAAATGTAAATTAAGGAAAACATACACAAACTTAAGTTTGACTAATTTTTCAAACATAAAAAACTATAAACAATAATTAAAGTTTAACCCTTTTACTTTTATTTTGTATGTTTATGGTATTGATTTTTTCTTACATAGGTGTTACTCAGAAAATATATTCAACATATCAATTAAATCATTGGCATCTGGTGGATTCCCTAGCCCCACCAAATCAAATGTCCTTGAGAAAATTGTTAGAGAAGCACAAAATAATATGAAACAAGAAAACTTATTCAGTTGAGAAGTTATGGAATGTATTTACCTTGACATCATAAATCCACTAAAACATGACCACCTCAAAAACTGTTAAAAACCTAATTTCCATTATGTTTGATGCATAAACAAAACATACACAATTATCATTCTCTAAAGATTGAATTACATTCCAGTATGTTCTAAAAACCGTTTTAAAGTGATATTCAACCTCTACTTTCTTTTGTTGATTATACTCCTCAGTCCACTCTAGCATAAATTAAGAATTGTATGCACCATACAAATGTAATGACTCCTATTGGTTAGCATCTACATGTACAAGTAATCATTATTTAAATCCAAATTTACAATATTTAGGATTAGAACAATTGTTACAAAAAAATTGAGTATACCTCTTATCCTCTTTGAAGACCCTCCACCCTCTAATCTTTCTCCTTAAAAAAATTGATCTTGGTTATTGCCCCATAATCATGGAGCTTCAAAATTCAATTGAGGTACGTACTCACTCAAATGAACCATTATCTGAAAGACCATGTACCCCTCAGCCATAGATCCTTCCAGATGAACTCTTTGTCTCACAAAATGTTTTAGAAACTTCATATATCTCTCCGCAAGCAACATTGTATGGATATGGATAGAACCACATTCTTCAATCTCTTCTACTAGATGTATAAGGTAATGCTCTTGAGAATTAAAAAAGATAGGAGGGAAGTGCATTTGAATATCACGCATCTAAAGTAACACAATTATAGAGTAAAAATTGACAAAAAAAAAATACATTGGGTGATTGAATTACCTTGTTGGATGAAAATGCACGAGTGAAATCTCCTCCCCTCAACCTGAATTAGCTCCTGCAACAATCCCAAGCAATGGTCTTGCTCCAAAACGCTCCAATGGCCCTTCGAATTCGCGTTCTTGATTGTGAAAATGGGCCGCGGGTTCGGGACTATGTATTTAATTTTTTTTTATGATTTGCAAATCGTGTACGCGTTTTATAACTACATATCGCGAGCGTGTTTTGTAGTTATATAACACGTACGTGATATGACTTCCTATCCTACATGTTCCATGACATGTCAAGCTCGGGTTGAACCATACCAAGTGCTATGTCAGGCTCGGGTTGATGTATTTTTTGGTAACATGATCTTGTTTTTGAAAACTAGGATTGCATTTTAAAGGTCCCTCATCTTCTTGCATTGACCCGTGAGATTGTTATATGTTGTTTGATATGATGGTTCTCCATAACCATACTTACAATATCACAAACATCTTGACCTATGAACAAATCCTTCATTGTTAGAGACCAATATTCATAAGTCTTTCCTATAAAAATTGGAGTTTGCAAACTCACATGTTTGAACATTTTTAATTTTTAATTTTCCTTAGAAAATTACTTTTGGAGACGGACTCTTTTTACCTCCACAAGTTCTTACTTGTCGGTTGAACTTGTCAATTTTACCAACTTACTCGACTTCGAGAGTTCTCTCTTTGATTTACAATCTTCTCCTTCTACTTCTTCTTTTATTTATTTACATTTGTGCATGCTTCATTTCACGTTTCATTGCGAGACAGGAGAGCTTGTCCCAAAAGCATAATGTGCTTTTTCTTAGCCTCCATACAAGGAGATTAAGTGAGTGTAGCTCGTGCCCACACATGGTGATTAAGTCAACGCAACTTGAGTCCATGTTCGCTTTTAGCACATGAGTTTCAAAGTGCTGGAGTCCAGGTCCGCTGAGGTAATCAAGGTCAAGGTTGTCTTTCCAGCACATGAGTTTCAAAGTACTGGAGTCCAGGTCCGCTGAGGTAATCAAGGTCAAGGTTGTCTTTCCAGCACATGAGTTTCAAAAGGAGTTGTCAAACTAGTGGAGAATTTTGATTTTTTTAATGAATTTTTAGCGAGACTCGTGTGAATTTAACTCACAAAATCTTGTAATTTTTTTTGTTTGTTAGGAGTTTTTAAGTGCAAAAATGAAATCACCTGACACTAAAACCCCCAAGCACCCACACTCTGTAAGATTTAATAATGTTTTTGAAAGTTTTGAAAATTCTGTGAAGATTCATAACTAGAAACAGGTAGAAACCAGCCCTAAATAAAGAGAAAATCGGATAAAAACCACTGGAAATAGAGAAAAAATAGTCCCTTAGTTAGACAACTCGGTTTCAAAATGATTTATGTGAAAGAATAGAATAGCGCTCAATGTTATCAGAACCGGACCGGTCATCGAACCGGCGAAGCCCAAAATGTGAACCGGACCGGAAACCGGACCGGAAGCGGGAAAAAAACCGGGTAAAAAACCGGCTGACTAAAAAATACATAAAATATTCATATTTTGTAAAAAACATATATATTCATGTGCATACATATGAATCCAAACCATTAATACAAAAATATGCAAAGTTTCTCATATATATAGCAAATATGGGTGCAAATATCCAAAGTAACACCTAGTGCAATACATCTCTGAGGTTCTGAACCAAAGTACATTAACAAAGAGGCCCCAAAGTACATCAGCAAAGTTTTATTTTCTGGTTTTTAAAAAAAAATTGAGTTTCCCAAGTCCCCAGTCCAGACTGGCCTTTTCATTGTCATTTATCTATGTGTAACAACATATTCATAGTTTCATCATTGCAATCTATATATCCCACTGTGTAATGACTAATCACTAGCACATTATATCACTATGTAGTAACTAATTACTAAGAATCATTACAGATCTGATCACTGTCTAAACATCATTGATTCATCAATATGCATACTACTGTGTAACATGCTAGGCATCTGATCACTTCACTGTGTAATATTATAGGCATCATCTAACATCATATCATTGATAATATATGCATCTTTGTGTATATCACTGTGTACTATAATTCCTGAGTCATTATTGTTGGTAAATTACTTTGTAGACAAACATACCAACATGTGAGACATCGAGGGTGATCAAGGAATCATCCCAATCAAAAGTCTGCTCAAGTCATCAAAACAAAATCTGCTCATGAACTTGAGTGTCTGTCTTCCAAAAATCAGGACTTGCTAGGCTTGTTTACTGTGCAAGCTTAACCTATTATTGTGGTTGTCTTAGTTGCATTCCTTAACTCGAATCCCAGAGATAAAATAACTTTTACAAACTTCAATTTGCTGCTGCTAAATAAAATCAGACTTCAACTTTCTTGACTGTTGCTGCCATAGTAAACTGACCAAAGTACATCAGAGGCTCCAAAGTACATCAGCAAAGTTTTATTTTCTGGTTTTTAAAAAAAAATTTGAGTTTCCTGAATCCCCAGTCCAGAGCGGCCGGTTCAGGCCGGTTCAGGCCGGTTCTGGCCGGTTCCATACCCGGTCTGGAAAAAAAACCGGTTTTTTCAAAAAAATTTGCTGACCGGACCGACCAACCCTGTAAACCGGTCAGACCGGCCGGTTTTGCCGGTTCCGGTCTGGTTCTGATAACACTAATAGCGCTGGAGAAGCACAATGGGCAGATTGAACTCCTTCTCATTATTAAGAACTGTTTAAATAGGAAATACAAATGACAATAGCACAGATGAACTAACTCACTAACTAACTACGAGTGAGATTACACTCTTCAACACACCCCCTTAATCTCAACTGGTAGTACATCATCAGCACTCTCTATGCCAAAAAAAAGCCTGCTGGTCTATGTCTGAGCTAGGCTTACATTTCATTCAAAAAACTTCAACTTGACTTTCTTCCTTGAAGTGTACTTGGAATTATTTTTCTTTGTCTTTTGGATATTTATAATAAGTAGTTGTTCTTCTTCAACTTTTGGAACACACTGCAAGTCTTCTTCTTTTGTTTCAACATGATTTTTCTCTTTGTCATCTTTACTCGCACATTGAAAATTTTTGTTAGAAAAATATGAATATATTACATATTTTCTTGGAGAGCATTCGCATTTTGGTGTTGCTCATCATTGACAGCTACTTCATTATTTACTTCTTCATTTTCTTGTACCCACTGTGCATCCTTCACTGCTTCTTCAAAAATTGTGGGCTGAGAAGAAAAAAAAAGCATATTGTACATGCACTAAGAGGAGTCTTCTCATAGATCTCCCTCAAACTTCTGGTTTTCTAGTTTTGGGGTAGACTGCATGTTGTTGCTTCTTTTGTGCTATTGTTAAGTGGTTGTTGCTCATTCTTAGAAAATGGTGTAGCTTCTATGTTGCTATCAACTTTCTCTCTACATTTATAGGTTTGATTTCACTGTCATCAACAAACATAATTGGATCAACAACTTTTGTTGGGATTACATGATCATTGGCTGCCTCATAGACACGGTCATCTTGACTGTCTTCCACTTCACTATGGGATTCATGGTGCTTTCATCGACTTGCAAAGTCATCTTGCTATATAGTTTGTTCCTCACTAAACACTTCTTTCAGTGTATCCCTTGCTATCTTTGGAGTATCAGCTTCTACAATGTAATGAAATAGGGAATAGTCTATAATGTCTTGTATGAGACACAAGGAAACAACTTTCCTTCTTTCTTTTTCGAACTATGTCAAAGCATTAAATTTTTCTTGATCAATGGGATCCTCTTCAACTATGAAGTGCCACAAATCGTGCAATTTTAACAAATCATGCAATTTTAACAGATTAATTACTTTCAATGCCAATGCATCATAATCATTTGCATCAAATGTTTCCCATAAGCTTTTTGGTGTTAAGATATTTCTTACCTCTTCAATTTCTTCTCGGAGTGCTTCGAGTAGCACCATCTTGATCAAGAATCAATCTTATTAAAAAAAATGTTGTAACGTTGTCCAATCTTTTGGTTCAGTGTCAACAATATTTGCTCTTCAACTTCTTAAATTTTTCTTTGCTGTAGCCATTTTGATATGACTAACAAGATATCCTCCCCGGTAGATAGGGTTAAGCTAGAAAAAAGATTTTACCTTTTGTTTTTTTGAGGAAGATGTAGAAATCAACTTGTACATATCTCGAGATCGGCTTCAGTGAGCTCGAGCTTAGCCATCTGATATGACTAAATAAAAATAAATAAATATAAGCTTAGCCATATGATATGACTAAATAAAAATAAATAAATATTTGTCCTTGCCTTTCTCCCCCTTTTTTTAATTAAAAAACTAGCACTCCTTTTGGTGCAATGGCAATGAACGGTGGAGAGGGGGGCCATTTGTTCACCGCTTACGCCCAAATTTAAGCAATGGGGTGGCACTCTTCATCTCTTCTTCACAAGAGAGGGTGTGGAAAAGAAGCGATGGCCTCTATAGACAACCCTTCTGGCTAGCAAATAAAAAAAAAATATTTATATATATTTTTTTCAGATCGCGTACCTCTTCACTCGCGGGATTTTTTACACCAAGTAAAAACGTTGATGTAGGTTGGCGTGAATGCTTCCTTCACCTTATGCGCCCTCCCAAAAGCTATGAAAGGCACGTTTCTCTTTTTACATGCAACTTTGGATCATCTCTTGTGCAGATGTGGGAGAATCAGTAGCTCAACAAAAATAAAAAACGGAGGTACCGAATAGATCTGCTACTATGCCGAGCAAAACTGAAGGATGGAGCGGATCTACTGTGTTCAAAGCTGCTGCCAGGAAGATGCTGTGTCTTCTTGCTGATAGAAAGATTTGGCAGCATTTTCCAGGAGCTCCATGCTGAATAGATCTGCCACTATGCCAAAAAAAAACGGATGGATGGAGTGGATCTGCTCTGTTCAAAGCGGCTTCCAATGCTGTGTCTTCTTGTTGATAGAAAGATCTGACAGCATTGTCCAGGTCCAGGGTCTCTTCGTTCCTGTGGAAGGTGAACACAGATCTGATAGAAAACTGAACCCTAGAATGCATGGGCTGGAGGCAGCTGAGTTCAAAAAAAAATGAGAGCTTTGTTTTTTTAGGATTAAGGTCAAAAAAAAAAACTTAAAATTCAGATCTGGAAAATAAAATAAAATAAAGTGCCCTAGCTCTGTAGGCAAGCCACTTCCAAATGGCTTGTGAGCGAGCGAGAGTGTTTTCCACTCTGTGAAAATGATTACTCCAACAATGAATGCATGGCTAGAGGCAGTTGAGCTCACAAAAAAAATGAGAGCTTTGTTTTTTTAGGATTAAGGTTAAAAAAAAAAATCCCTAAAATTCAGATCTGGAAAATAAAATAAAATGCCCTAGCTCTGTAGGCAAGCCACTTCCAAATGGCTTGTGAGTGAGAGTGCTTTCCACTCTGTGAAAAGGATTACCCCAACAATGGATGGATCAAGGCCGTAAGCTCTCATACCATGTGAAAGAATAGATTGTGAGTGAGAGTGCTTTCCACTCTATGAAAAAGATTATCCCAACAATGGATGGATCAATCCTGTAAGCTCTTATACCATGTGAAAAAATAGAATGAAGCAGGAGAAGCTCAATGGGTAGATTAAATTCCTTCTCATTATTAAGAACTCTTTAAATAGGAAATACAAATGGAGTGAGCTAGCTATGGAGCAATCCTGACGGAGGAGGAGCAAAGTCAACGTTGACTTTGCTCCTCCTCCCTTGGATGAGGGAGGATTGCTCCATAGCTAGCTTACTCCAATACAAATGACAGTAGCACCAATGACCTAACTCACTAACTAACTACTTGTGAGATTACACTCTTCAACAATTAAGCCCAAATATAATGAATTAGAATGCTGAAATGACAGTTACATCAATGCTGCATGATTTCAATGGATACTTTGAGTTTGACAATTTTCAGAGATTTGTCAGATAACATTGAGTTGGCTAAAGCTACACTCAAATTTGGAGCAAGGCAGTAATGATTGCAGCAAAGACCGCTTAAAGCCGGCTGGAAGCGTGTGCGGAGGCCTTCTCTCTGCTCCCTCTCCATTACCCAAGCAGGGAAGATCGCAAACTATCGAACTCTGCACTGAGTACGGATTGCTTTTCATTGGGTGAGAGTTTATAATATAAGTGAGCTGTAACAATGGTGTTATGACAACAAGATTGTTGCTCCATAGTGTCGTTAGTTCTGATTTTATCTATTATTAAAACAGGAAAACATTTGGTTGGACATTCTAATCTGGTATGATATGATATGACCTTCCCACTCATCTATACTGTTAAAGGTTCATTGCCAATATATAATTATATATTATGTGCGATGTAATGTCAGAGCCGCCACCAAACGAAGATTCAATTCATTCGGAGAAAAATCGTGACGAAGATATTTTTTTCCCATATGAATTCCCCCTGCGACTCCTGTTCAGTGTCAGAAATAAATAGTTAATCATATGAATGCCCCCTGCTAATTAATATTGATGTATTAGAAAATAAATAATTAATTTCGATGTATCAGATGTTTAGTTCATAGAGAGTTTGATATTGATTTGTTTAATTGTTTTTAGTTACCAACCTTAAATTCAGGTCTCACATATACTATTTAATACATTCCATAAAAGATCTGTTAAAACTTTATCTGTCGATTACTTTTAGTATTCTTTCTTTCTCTATTATTTTCAGTCATGTCCACAAAACATTACAGTAAATAACTAAAGAACCAAGTTCTATTAGAATTCTGAAAAGATATTGAACAACAACACATGAATTTTGTTGCGTTTGAATTACATCGCATTCTACATATTCGTGCAGAACTTTACAACTGCGTGCAGCAGACCAGGGTGTTTAAAACGATAGACAGGCTATCAGAAGGTGTGGATTAAAAATGCTAAAATACCCAAGACAACCTTCTGAACTCGTTATGGACACTAGGAGTTCATGGTTGTGCCATTCCGACTCACGAATGAACCAGCCACCTTCATGTGCCTCATTAACGGCATTTTACAACTGCGCGCAGCAGACGTTGTTTTCCTCCATAAAAACCAACAGTGCGTCATGTACTTTCTTCTACTGGGTTAAAATAAAAAAGAGTAAAACATATAGATTTGGCCGATTCAGCTAGAACATGGGATCCGGAGGACCATCCTGTCCTATGCCTTAGCTATGGCCGGATGATGACGGACGAAACGTCATCACTGGAACATCCTTCTTCATTCTCGCATTATCATTCGACTTGGTCGACTCAGTCGGACGCTTTGAAAATATTTTAGCTGCGTCGGCTAGCGTTTTAGCCTCCTTGATTCCCTGTGCGTGCTTATCACCAAGGCTACCTTGTATTGTCACTTTCAGCGGGGAAGAATGGCTTCTCTTCTGCAGCGGCGGTTGATATTTGCTCGTTCTTCATCGTCGAGCTCCTTTTCGTGTGTGTATCTCCAAAGACATTGCTCACTTCGTGCTTATTATGAAAGGCATGAGGTTGCTGTGGAGGTTGAATAGCGTTAGGGTTGAAACCCATATGCCGAGCTCTCACAGTGGAGGAGTAACATAAAACAAATGAAAACATTAGAGCTCCCCATATTGACCACAAATAGACCTTCATTGTGTCTTTTCACAAATCCGAAAGTGGGATAAAAATCAGAGAAATGGATCAGCTCAGTAATAGAGCGGCAAGGGTATTTAAAAAAGATGGAACAACTAAGAGAGAGAGGAAATGAAGGAATGCAATGTTTCTGCACAGTATGTTTTAACGTAGAAGAGCAGGGAACTACAAGTCTCTACCTGTTACCTAAAAAACAAAATATCACACCCACAAGCTTCCAAACACGACATTACTATGACCATTCACATGTTTACATAAACAAAGAGTTTTTTTTTACTCTTTTTGGTTGGCAAAGTGGTGGAACCCCTGACTAGCAGGGTTGCCATTGGCTGAGTAGCCACTAATCAGGGGCATCTAAGCAATCACCCGGTCTTAACCATACCCAGCCACCAACTGTTCTACATCTCGCTGATTACATAAACAAAAAGAGTTAATCACCTTCTAATCCTTCTTTTTTTGGAGCTAATAAGATGCCAAATTCACAACAAAATCTTGGCTTAACATAAAATCCTACAAGCTGGTAAGAAATGAAAACAGCCTATGTTGAAGGATATGTGTGAGAGAGTTGTATTTAAGCTAAAACATTCAGAATCTCCAACTGCCCTCCAATTTGAATATCCATTCCCGTACTATCACATGGAAGCTACATATTTTACTCCAACTTGTATATTGTTCTACTCCAAGCTAGACATTCTGTAATTTTAAATCGGAACACCAGGTTTTCTACATAAAATATTGATGGTTATCGTGTGTGCCGCATTCCTTTGCTAGACTGGCCTGAGCTTTTCCATCCGGCATGCTCATGCATTCAAAAATATAATACTATTAAAAATATAATACTATTAGGCTGCCTCTCGAAAAGACTAGCAATATACTATTAAAAATCCAGGGTCATGTGATTTCTTTTTTGTTTTTGATTCCTTGTCTACTACCGAAGTTCTGAAAGAAGTCCTCCCATTACAGTGGGAATGAAACCATTAGTTAATGTGAGATTCAGTTTGAGTAGATATTAAAAAATCATATATGTCGGCGGCGGCGCACCAGAACTGTGTTGAATCTAATTCGTAGTCAATGTGATCAGATTCCCCCCGAGTAGAGGAAGGCGAGCTGTGTTCAATCTCATTTGCTGGTCTCATGCCCAGTGTTAAATGGCAGGTTTATTTGCAAGAATGATCTAGGGAAAGATTCATTTGATTGTGAAAATGTGTTCTGGCTAGGCAACTAGACTAATTACTCTTAAAACCTAAGAGGCTATTGTACTCGCTTCGCTTAGCTTTTAAAACGACAACGAGAAAAAAAAAAGGCAAGAGCTATCCATTGAGCTGCAGGTTGCAGCAGGCTTGTTGACCATTGGATCTCGAGCCTCTACATTTAATGCGGTTGCAGCAGGCTTGTTGACCATTGGATCTCGAGCCACTCAAGATCTAACGATCATCAAACTTGTTATAACCACATTAAATACTCTGCAGCTCAATGGATAGTTCTTGCCTAAAAGAAACACTAGAATCTATTTTCTTCCTTATTAAATTATATAGACTTTAAGGGTGACTTATGTCCACATTCTCCATGGTTCAGTGGCTATTTACTATATAATAATAGATATAAAGGTAAATGGCTCCCACCAGCAAATACCCAAGTCCCAAGTTTTTATTACTTTTCTAGCATTTTATATGTTTGATCCTAACTTTCCACTGTTTTCCAGTAATGTTTTAATTTTAATTCTGAATCTAAAAGAATCTTTTTAACACAAGGTTTTAGTTTTAATTATGAATTTAAAAGGGATCTTTTGAATCTTTTTTCACATAATGTTTTAATTTTAAATTTGAATCTTCCCATGATGTTTAATTTTAATTGACATATATTTATGTTTGTGTATAATGTTTTAATTTTAATTAACAAAGATTTATGCTTGTTTATTTTATATAGTGATTTTATTTTTTTTATTTGTAACTATTTTTTAATTTTATGTTATTTTATTTTAATTTTAATTATTAAATTATTAACTTTAAATTTATTTTATTACTATTTCTTAAAAGCTACATACAAATTCAAATATAATTTTTTTTTATACTTTTGTAATGTTTGGCAACAATTATATATATAGATAAATACGTTACTTAGTTTTATTGATTATAGACTCACAAAATAACAATCCATGGGGTGATATGTGTATGAAACCTTTTTGGAACATGATACACAAAGTGCATATGAATTGGGAGTGGAACTAATAACTAGGTGGAGAGCTATGCCTTAACGATAGGCTTGGAACTTATCATATCTTTCAAGATTTAAAAGTCTTGATTTTAAAATATTCCTTTTTAGTCATTATTCAAGCTAGAAAAATAGTCTCCAATGATGAAGCAAGTATGGAACAACTTCAACAAAGAATTGTCGACTAACTTGATCACTTCAAGGAAGTTAACCTCGTCCATATTTGGAGGCATAATAACCTAGATGCAGATAGGCTAATGAATGATGTTATTACATTAGAATGATCTTGTTTTTGTTAAAAATGGGTTCCATCCTTGTTAGAGTATCATACCACCTAGTACCATGGTCACATACCACCTAGGACACACTTTCATTTGGTTTTCACTTATGTTGCATAGTCCAAACCTTGGTTATGTTGGTCTCCTAAGGTATTTGGGGTTTTTGACTCATTAATGCACCCAAACACCCACATTTGATCATTCAAGAGCCTCATGCGCTCTCAGTAATGACATTTCAGTCCTTGGGGTGCTCCCACTCCTTAAAACAAGGAATTGGTTTGACCAGAGGTGCTCATGCATTGCATTTGAGTATTTTTGGCTCTTTTGGACCATTAAATGCTTCCTAGAGCCACTCCCACTCACCCATGCACTCCAACATGCCTATCCTACACTTATTTATGTCCTAGCATGCAACACCCATGTTCACATGGTCATTCATGACCGTTTGAGGTGGTTTGGGAGCTCATTGATCCACTTAGGGGGGTTTGAGGTCCAATCTAATCCTGCCACATGTATGCTTCCAATTTTTCTCCAAAGGCTAACAATTTTATCCTATTGTATTATATTCATGTTCCAGACATATTTACATGTTGGACAATAATAGAAAATTTAGTTATTGGCACCATTCCTATGTGTTAATTTTGCTTGTTTACACTATTTTCTGCATAATTTGTGAAATTCTTGAGTTGTGAGGATTCTGTTAGCTCCTATATCTTGTCGTTAATCAATTTTCACATGGTATCAGATCTATTTGGAGCTGCAAATCAAATTCAGAGAGTTTGAGTTGCTATCTAGGGTATCCTCCAAAAAAATTCGAGAGTTTGCATTGCAGGTTGTTCTAGGGTCTTTGTCACTCAGTGCGCAAGGAGAAATGGAGCAAAATCATGTCTTTATTACACCATTCAAATATTTTTAATGGAAGGTCGAATTGGTGATCCAGTTAAGTTTGAAAGGCCTCTATAGAGTAACCATGGGAACAAAGAATGAGCCCAACATTGTTGTAGAAAATTCCAAGTATTTCAACAGGTTGCATGAAGCATTCAAGATGCTTGGTCTCAGTATTTCAAGGGATGTTTTATTTCATGTAGATAGTTTGACAACACCCAAAGAGGTGTGGCTCAATCTAGAGTCACTATTTGGGAAGACTAATGAGATGAGAGGACACCAACTCGAAAATGAGTTGATCATATTGATCTCAACTCACTTTGAGATGATCCAGGACTTATTCAACAAGTTCAAATCCTTAGTACATTAGTTTAAATTGTGTGGCATTGAAAAGAAGGAAGAGTAATTGATCTTGTCAATTATTTTGAAGCTAGGCCCTAAGTACTCATTTTTTTTCTCCATAGTCCACTCAATCAAGCTGACAATTTGAAATTGGAGAATGCCTACCCTCGTAGACTTCATGGAGTCTTTGACTCGGGAACAAGACAAATTGGTGCAAATGGGTACCATCAAATCCACTAGGGATCAAGCCCTTGTTGCAGGTGTTTTGAATCAAGCCAAAGGAAATAAGAAAGCCAAAGATTCGAAGCAACAAGAGAAGAAGAAGCAGGAGAAGCCCAAATCTTCTCATGGGAGTTCGAATCCTAGTAAGGACAAAGAGAAAAGGAAACAAGAGAAGACAAAATGCACTTATTGTCACAAAGGTTGGCATCCAAAAAGTGCATGCATGAATAAAACCATTGACATGATGGCACAACTCCTTATGAAGAATAACATCCCCTTGCCAGATGGTCTAAGGAAGAAAGAGGGATGTTTGAGTTCTGAGAACAAGGATAGATGCCATGCACTGGTTGTTGGATTTTCCTCCTTCATCATAGATTCAGTTTCCTCAAGGCATATGGATTCCATACAAGACTCCTTCTCGACCCTAAATCTATACAATGACCCATCCATCTTCATGGATGATGAATCTGAGATCCAAGCTAAAGAGATTTTCAGGATCAACCTTGAGAATGGGTACTTAAACAATGTGTTGTATGTGCCTGATATTGCAACAAACCTACTCATTGTCTATCAAATGACACATACAGGTTCAACCAAGAGAGTAACACTTATTGAAGAATATGTGGAAATATAAAACATTTATATGTGAAAAGTTGTTGCAGTGGGTATTGCAGATCATGAGTCAAGGATGTACAAGTTTTCACACTTTCTTCCTTACTCCTAAGGGAATGCTCTTTTGTCACATTCAATTGAGACCAAAAATATATGGCATGAGAGGTTCGGACAACTCAAATAGATATATATTTAAGTATTGAGCAAAGAAAACATGGTTGAAAGGCTTTCAAGCTGCCATGTTTTCCAAAGGCACATGCAAGGGATGCATTGATGGGAAGCATGAAGAGTGCAAATATGGCAAGTGGAAGGAAAGAAGGGTTGTCCAAGTTCTTTATTTGATCCATTTATATCTGATAGGACCTCTTCCCACATCCTCCTATGGAAACTCAAGCTATGTCTTAACTTTCATAGATGATTTCTCAAGGTATTGTTGGGTGTATTTTCTCAAGAAAATATATGAAGTGTTTGAGATATTCAAAGTTTTAAAGGATTTGGTTGAGAAACTAAGTGGGAATAAGATCAAGGTATTAAGGATTGATAATGGAAGGTAATATGTTAACAATAACCTACACCATCTATGTGAGGATAATGTAATTCAAATGCAACATTATGTGCCTTACACACCACAACAAAATCATGTGGTGGAGCACAAGAATAGAGCATTGAAGGAGATGGCCACATGCATGTTGGAGGATAAGACTTTGTCTTTTAAGCTATGGGATGAAGCCATCAACTGCACTGCATATGTTCAAAACAAAGTTCCACACAAAGAATTGGAAGAGAAAACTCCATTTGAGGCTTGGAGTGTTCACAAGCCGAATGTTTTTCATTTCACGGTTTTTGGCTCAAAGGCTGGGGCTAGAATTCCTCCAGAGAAGAGAAAGGCCTTGCAACCTCAAATAAAGGAGTCAATAATGGTTGGGTATGCTGAATATGCAAAGGGATACAAGATCTTTCATCCCTCATCTCAGAAAAAAATCATTAAAAGAAGTGTACAGTTCGAAAAAGAACCCATGGAGGAGATTGAACTAGTCAAGGGGGATTGCTCACACCATCCACTCAATGATTATTCTTTCTATGATTTTTCTGATTCTGATATGGAAGATGAATATGATGAAATGCATGCAGATCATGAATCACCAATAATGACAAAATGGGCTAAGAAAACCATACAAGAAGTCGATGATCTTGTTGGAGATCCACAAGACATGAGGAAGACTAGATCTCAGTTTCACAATGCTTTCTCCACTTGTGATTCAGATATTCCAGAGAGGTGCTTTATGATGGTTGGATATGATCCTCAGTCATATGAGGAAGCATCACATGATCCAATATGGAAAACATCCACACAAAAAGAGTTCAAGTTTGTGCAACACAAAGAATCTTGGGAGTTGGTTCCTCTATCTTCCAAGAGGAAACTAGTGTAATGTAAGTGGGTTTATAGAACCAAGATGGCTGCTGATAGTTCAGATATGAAGTATAAGGCTAGGTTGGTTTCCAAAATCTTCTCTCAAGTTCATGGACTGGACTATACATAGACATTTGCACTATTTGCAAAGATGGACTCTATCATGCTAGTTTTGGCCATTGCTGCATCTAAGCGATGGGAGGTGCACCATATGGATGTGAAGAGTGTTTTTATTCATGGTGACCTTCATGAGTAGATTTATATGCAGCAGTATGAAGGTTTCATTCATGGTAATTCACTTGTTTTCAGGTTGAAGAAGTCTCTTTATGGCCTCAAGAAAACCCTGAGGGCTTGGTATGCCAAGATGGGCAACTTTCCTCTATTACTAGGATTTCAAAGATGCAAATCCGATCCTAATGTATATTCACAGAATTTAGATGATTCATTGCATATCATAGTGTTGTATGTTGATGATATTTTTATCACTGGAAGTTGCAATGTTTATATAGGTTCAATTAAGTCTTCATTGCACAATGTGTTTTCAATGACTCACCTTGGATTGTTGAAATAATTTATTGGCTTGGAGATTGAGAAATATGATGCAGGTATTAAGATCAGCCAATCAAAGTATGTTGTAGACTTGTTATCGAAGTTAAAAATGGTTGAATGTAAGTCATCCAAGTGTCCCTTCCTTTCAGGATTTAAACAAGGTGATTTTTGTTCTTCTCCATTGGCGGACAACTGGTTGTATAGACAACTAGTTGGTAGCTTGTTGTATTTCACACACTCTAGACCTGATTTGGATTATACAGTAGGTGTTGTTGAAAAGTATATTCAGGAGCCTCATGAGATCCATTGGAAGGCTGCTAAAAGGATCTTGCATTATGAGCAAGGAACCAAACACTTCAGGATACACTATGTTGCTAGTTCTACACTAGAACTAGTTGGATTTATTGATTTTGGTTAGGCTAGAGATTCCATTGACAAAAATTCCATTTTAGGTTATGTATTCATGATTTCACATGGTCCCATATACTGGTCAAGTAATAAACAACACACTATATCCCTTTCATCAGCTAAGCTTGAGTACATAGGAGTAGTGAATGCAGCTACATAATGTGTGTGGTTGCAAGACATTCTTTGAGAACTCATTTTTTCTTTTGATTCACCCATTGTCATTTGGTGTGACAATCAAAGTGCAATCAAGATTTCCACTGATCCAGTACAGAGACAAAGGGTAAAGCACATTGCAATACACATGCACTACATCCAGATCTTGGTGCATGAGTAGGTGATATCATTGTAGTATTTTCTATCTATAGAGCAAACAGTTGACATCTTCACAAAGAGATTTATAGAGAAGGAATTCACCTATATGAGGTCACTCCTTGTAGTGGGTGACACATGGTGATGAATTATATTCACTTTTATATTTTTCTCCATGTCCATTTTAGAGGGGAGGCTTTATTCCCATGTTTTTTTCCTTCTTACCTTGGTTTTATGGACAAATAATGTTTTGTAAGAGGTGACTTGAGCCTTAGTTGCCAAGGCCTCAATTTTTGATGTGGTTACGTTAATTTAGGATTAAGGGGGGTTGTTAGAGCATAATACCGCCTAGTACAATGGTCACACACCTAGGACACACTTTCATTTGTTTTGTACTTATGTCATATGGTTCAAACCTTGGTTATGTTGGTCCAGCAAGGTATTTGAGGGTTTTGGAATCATTAATGCACCCAAACACCCACATTTTATCATTCAGGAGACTCATGCGCCCTCAGTAATGAAATTTCAGTCCTTGGGGTGCCTACCACTCCTTAAAACAAGGAAATGGTTTGGCCAGAAGTTCCCATGCATTGTATTTAAGTGTTTTTGGATCTTTTGGGCCATTAAATGCTTCCTAGAGCCACTCCCACTCACCCATGCACTCCAACATGCCTATCCTACAATTATCTATGTCCTAGAATGCTTCAACCATGCTCACATGTCCATTTGTTTCTATTTGAAGTGGTTTGGGAGCTCATTGGTCCACCTAGGGAGGTTTGAGGTCGAATATAGGCCAGCCACATGTATGCCTCCAATTTTCTTCCAAAGGATAACAATTTTCTCCTATTGTACTATATTCATGTTTCAGACATATTTACATGCTGGAGAATAATAGAAACTTTAGCTATTGGTACAATTCCTATGTGTTAATTTATCTCTTTTACACTATTTTCTACATAATTTGTGAAATTCTTGAGTTGTGAGGATTCTCTTAGTTCTTAGATCTTGTTGTGAATCAGATTTTCACCATACTCAACATATATGGCTTCCCTATGTTTATAAGTGAACCAAAATAATCATGATTATGAATAATTTAACAGATCATGTCGACATGAGTGCCACCTAGTGCATCTTTAATGCACCCAGGATGAGGCATAGGAATGGGAGGGCTCCCTCGTGACTTTCCCCTTATTGCAATTTTGTCTCCTCCCCTTTGTTTTATTGTGTTAGCTTTTCAATTTACCTCCTCTTGTGGGATATCTCTACAAGGGGATTTTTGTATAGAAAGTGAGAGTGGTGGGGGTTCTAGCTTTCTCTCATTGGGTATTAGTTGACCTAGTAAGCAACAAGATTTCTAGTGTTGGTTTATAGGTAATCATTCAAAAAATTTCTTTGACTTCGCTTATGCACAAGCTTTCCAATATAGTCGGGACGATTGGTGTGTCCACCTATTTTTTTGTTTCTCTTGTTACCTTTTATGCGTGGTTGGAAAAGGTATTGGGTGCTATGAAAATGATGATAGGTTCTAGCTGAGGTTATAGTCTCATTGAGGTATAGGGTGATATTCGTGAGTTGAGAATCATGATGTGTAGGCTCAACTTGTAAATAGAAGGGGTCATTGTAATTGTAAAGAAAATTTGTTCCTGTGTTTCGTTGTTTGATACAATGTTTGATTATTTAGTGTAAGTTTGTGAGCAACATGATCAATCAGAGAACCTCATTGAAGCTTCTAAATCACATCAAGAGATGTTGGTGAGGGTCATTCTTAGAGCACATTGTTTCTATATTCCAAGGGCATGGAAGAGGATATTGTCCAACAACGAGCAATAGTGCTTATCAACATTTCAAGTTGGCATGTCCATGAGGAAGACAACAAAAATTTAGATAAAATTTCCACTCAAAAAACCTCTTGTCAAACCTATGACTTTTTTTTATAGTCAAACCTATAAGTTAGGATAGTTTGTTCAAATATGCAAATTTAAGTACTCTATTAGATATGCCATAAATGTTAAAATTTACCACGTTGATGGACAATTGTGTGGTATAGCTCTGTTAAGATAAGGGTATTTTTATATAAATCCACTCTATTTTTCATCATTTTAATATAAAAAGGTTTACTCATTTAAATTAAAAATAAAAATAAAACAATATCATCGTATATGACATATAATTGCTCATCATTAATAACCAAATATGAAATCATTAGAAGCGTGTGACAACCAATTATCTCTTATTTATTTGATCATAAAAGTGAGATATTTAAATTTCAATAACTAATATTTTTATAATATTTAGATGTTTAAAACAAAATATTAGATGTAATTGTAATTTAAAAAATATTTTTAAAAGAAAAAATCATTTATAATTTATATATAAAGTTATAATTTAAAACAAAAATATTAAATCCAATTGTAATTTAAAAAATATTGTTAAAATAAAAATCATTTACAATTTATATATAAAGTGATAATCTAATCTAAGTATCCATAAATTAAATATTTAGGTTTCTTTTTATTTTGGATTGAAGATTTGGTAGATTACATTAGTCTCTTCATAGTAGAACTCGAGTGGGCTTAACACTTGAGTATGTGTTTCAGATTTGACCATAGTTTAAAATGTGGAGGGGGTAGGGTATGTACACCTCTCTAAACTTTAGTAGTTAAGTTGGTGTCTCACTTATTGTAAGAGCATGATCATGATCATCATAATCATTATTATTATTACAATAATTTAATTGATTTTTTCCATTGTTATAATTCATTATAGTTATTTTCATAATTTTTTTGCATTTTCCTCCTCTTCCTCTTATTTTTTTTTTTTACATTTTCCTCATTCTCGTCCTTCTTTAATTAATTTTTTCCATTGTTATAATTCATTATAGTTATTTTCATTTTTTTTTACATTTTCCTTGATTTTCATTGTTCCAATAAGGTTAAAGTGAAGAAATTAACAATCCTCTCACTTGGTTTGTTTTGCATTCCACTGTGGAGATCCTCACATACCATAACTCATTTTTGTACATTCCCACTCCTTGATTTGTTTATGCTGGTATCCATTCATATCCTTTCGAAATGCCAATTGTTTTTAGTAACATCTTTCTATGTATTGTAATCACTCTAGAAATTAGTTCATCCCAAATGCTTTCAAATTATAGAAGAGATTTATTCTCTCTACCAATAGTTCCCCTTAAGTCATTCCTTTCAAATGAATACATCTTACTCGACATGCTTTGAGCTCACTACGCATACCACGCATACTTGTAGCTCACTACGCATACCACATTAATGCTTATTGGTGTTGAAATATCATTATTAAAATTTTATGGTGTGAAATCATTATGTCTAAATTGTTTACTTTTTGTTGAATGGCAAAAAGATGATATGAACCAAAGGAGGTATATATGGTAATAATTGTATGTGTAATAGGGGTGGACCTAATAAAATGCCACATGTGCCTTTCAAATGAATACATCTTACTTGACATGCTTTGAGCTATAACTTTTTCAAATTTCTTTGGTAGCTCACTAGGCATACAACATTAATGCTTATTGGTGTTGAAATATATCATTATTAAGATTTTATGGTGTGAAATCAATATGTCTAAATTTTTTACTTTGTGTTGAATGATGGAAGATGAGATGACCCAAAAAAGGTATATATGGGATTAAACGTATATGTAATAGGGGTCGGCCTAATAAAAATGCCACATGTGCAATGAATTCTCTCTCTCTCTCTCTCTCTCTCTCTCTCTCTCTCTCTCTCTCTCACACACACACACACACACACACACACACATAGAGGTAAATATATTAACCATCCTAGATCCAAATCCTAGGCTCTATCAAGTACCAAGAGGGATCAAATCTCCCGAGGTGCAAACCTCTTGTATTACATGCAAGGATTATGATTTAAAGTTGAATGGACGATTAAAATGAAGTTAAAAAAAGAACATATACATTTGAACTTCTCAGGATTTCGAAAAAAAAAATTTACTATTTAAATTATTAAAACATTATACTATGCATCTAGGAGGATTCACTTGAACTTCTTGGGATTTGGAAAAAACATTTTTACTATTTAAATTATTAAAACATTATAATATTATACTATGCATCTAGGAGGATTGAACCTTGGACTTCACACGCACTATCCCAACACCCTTACCACTATTCCATAAGTATTTCTTGTTGTAAATAGTAAAGAAATTATGATAAACCTTGAAAGATCTATTCGAATTCAAAACTAAATGAAATATTTAGGTTTAATATTGGCATTCAAATATGCAGAGATATATAGTGATAGCCTATATGTATTATTCTAAGAGGGTTTGGTTAGAAATGAGATTTTCCATCACTACTAAAACTTGATCTCTAAAGCAGGTTCAAATAATTATGGTAGAAATTTAAACTGGGTTATATGTGATTTCCTAACCTATTGGCCATTATCTAAGAAAACTTAATATGGAACATAGTGTTGTAAAGGAAAGTGTCCTATGGCTAGGGTTTAAGAGGCCATCAACGTATTGGGGTTGAAAGAGAGATGCATAATGTTCAGCAAGTATATAACAACAAGTTTCAGAGATGAGAAAGATCCACACCTGATTAACTGAAGGCTGGTCCAAGCTTTCTCTTCAATCCTCTTCTTGCTCCTCTCGCTCCAAGAGACCTGCAAAACAAGTTATACCTTCCTCAAACCATTATGACCACATATAAGACAATGATAATCAAATAAACATAAACAAATGATCTGAATAACATCATCATATGATCAGAAATAGAGATTCAATCACACATTGAACAATGATTTGGGAAGAAGAAGGACATCACATCTTTATTAATCTTGAAAACAAGTACAAATATACCTTCTCTTCAAGTTTGACACCTCACGAAACCTTGATCTGGATCTGCTGCTTCTCTTCTCCAAAGAACTCAGCCTCCAAGCTCTGCAATACAAGGGGAAGACCTCCAGGGCAAAGGTGTGGGCAAAGAGAGTCCCAATTCCTCCAGCATAACAATGCAGAAATTCAAGTCCCCTTTCATGAACCTCCCTACCTCTATTTATATGATGAAGAAGAGTTAGGGGCGAAGCCAAAGTGGTTACAACTGAAGGAGTCAGTTGTATAACTACCCAAACTAACTCAAAAGGCGAGTTTTTTTATGTTTTAATGTTAAGAAACAGATGCGCGACTATGAAGGAGAGCAACCCGCGCATGATACGCAAGTTTACACAAGAGAAACCCGCGAATATATGCATGTGCGACTTGCAAAACACAAGAGTCGCGCATGATGCGCGGGTTGCACATAAGGAGAGTCACGCATACACAAAAAAACGCATTTTTAAGGTATTTCTGGGCATTTTCAGAATTTGGTGACTTCTGAAAAGTTTTAGCGAACTGAAAGACCTTTCCAACAGTGCAAACATGAGGTCAAACGGAGTTACAAAACTCAAGATATGGGTCCTCCAAGATAGGTGTTTTTTCAGTGACTTTCATGAAGTGCCGACATGCGACGAAATCATGGAAAAGTTGTCACAGGCAGAGATGTGTCATTTTGGGCTATAACAGATGCCCCTAATGTGTGAGGTTAGAGGGAAAGATGATAGCTGAAATAAATTATAAAGGACAAAGCTGAGTATGGAGAGAGCAGAGAATCCAAGATCAAAAGGCTCGAGTGAAGGTACCTGAAAGAGAGATAAATGTCAGAAAACTGATCTCTGGAACATACAAGTCCATATACAAAACATCGCCATAAAGATACAGGCAGATCCAACATATGTATAACTGATGAAACTATCATGGTCGCTCAATATGCAAAAAGGCGCCATATCAAATCTAAAGGAGCCATGGCCACAAATGAACAAGGTGGATCCATGCTCAACAATCGATCATAGCCACAAAAATACAAGGTGGATCTATGTCTCAGCAAAATGTCATATAAAATATAACAAGGTCTTGCGCAACTTGGGCAATAGCAAAAGATGACAATGCTACTGTCAGCCCCAAGGTCTTCAATCCAAACCGCCCAAAAAAGGTACGAATCCTAACCATGCGAATAAAGGAACTGAAGTCGAACATGGAGGAAACCGTTTGATTACCGGTCAATGATGAAAACCGTTAACAAACGCGAGGGAAACCACCATTAATGAAAATGGTACCCAAGGTGCCTAGTACATTCTAACAAGTGTGATTACAAGGACTTGAAGTCGAACACTTGAAGAATCCATTGAGTAGGAGACATTAAGGTATTCCCAACTACCCAATACCGAGGGAAATTGCCATTGAGGACAACAATTCCCAAGGTACTGTCATAAAACTCTAAATCTCGTCCCCAGAGCAAGATGTGTTGCAGTCGATAGGAAGAGATCCGTTGGAAGGAAGGCATTAAGGCATCCTTCATCATCCAACACGAGGTAGCTCAAAGACTAATTGGAACTGGAATTGGTATTGAATTTCACAAAAAGGACCGCTAAAGACATGATGTAATGAGCTGATACTAGGGAATGGCCGACACAAAAGGTTAAGGCAACTGCAGAATGGCCGACAAAGGTTTAATCCTTGAACAGTGAGCATGACACAAAAGTGACTTAGGCAGCTTTTGACACAAAATAGGACCAATGAAACAAATCTACAATGTAGGAGACATTGACAGATTCCCCATATAATTGGAAAAGAGACCAACTGGAGGAGTAAGAAAACTCTGAATCAAGATAAGGTCAAAAGACTAGGACCCAACGGTTGATAGACTCAAAACTGGTGCTTTGTTCAAGGAAACAAGACTTGCTGCCAGGATATAAAAGACATGGAAATAAACCTTCCCCTTCCCCTCTTTCGTGTAAAGGTTTAACGAGTCCAAGAAAGCAAACTCGGGACCATCTTCATGTTTTAACAAGCTCGAAGAAAAGAAAGAAGAATGCTTGATAAAGCACTAATTCGTGGATTTTACGAGCCCGAACTAGTACATGCTCGACGGTGTTTTCATAGTTTAGAGAGTTTGAAAACTCCAAAGAAGACTCCAAGGGGGGTCCTTTTTCGTACAATTTAGTCTCCTGAGGCCGAAAAAGTATAAAACAAACCAAAGAAGAACTCTCTTAACTTCCGAAGAAGAAAAGGCGCACCTTTTTCGTAATTAGTCAGGAAGGTCCGAAAAAGGTTAAATTACCACCTACCCGACGCTCCTTCAAAAGCAACATATAAAGCCTGCGTTTTTCGAGTGTGAAGGAAGGCAAGATCACTCAGAAAGATCCATTTGATTACGAGAAATGGAGCTTACAACAATAAAGTCGATGCTTTGTTCTTTAGGGTTTAACGAGCATGACAAAGACATAAAGTACACTTGGAATCTTTTTCATGTTTTGGTCCAGAGGACGAAAAAGAGAAAACTAAGCTCATACCGGGGGTTCCTTTTCCGTAAGTTTAGTCCCTCAGGTCCGGAAAAGAGAGAAACCTATGCCTGAGAATACTCTTCTCAATTCAGTAGAAAAGAGAGGGATCCTTTCTCGTATTATTCCACATGGTCCGAGAAAGAGATAACCTACCACCAATGTGGATGCCCATTCACATATTCTTAACGAGCCTAAATGGACAAGTTTACTCGGCAGTCAAGTCTATTTTGAGGAGTCAGACTTGGGCCTAAAGAAACTCATAAGATTTCCCGTGAAGTTTTAACGAGTCCGGAAAAGTCAACTCGCGGCCTCCTTACTGTTTTTAACGAGCTCGAAGGAGAGCAGAAAGAATGCTCTAATGTCAGTTCAGTTAGACTTAGTCACAACTGAACCGACATCCAAAAGAAGGTCAGACTGTATCAAAGACTCTAGGAAGACTTCATCCAAAGGAAGGAGATCATCCGAGATAAGACACATGTCTAAACTTTCAAATGGATCGACAGAGTGGAGAGAAGGCTCTACAGTCTGTATAGAATGACTCACCCGGTCAACTGCTGGGACCAAGTCCCGAGAAGGTAAGCATGAATACAAAGGCTGCTTCTCAGTAGCAATTGAACACAATGGACATGAGGCCACATAGTTCACATGTGGCGGGGTAGTGTCTATAGAAACACTGGGATTCAATAAAGGAAAGACCTGGTCTCTAGTTGGGTCAGGAGACGGATCAAGAAAATCCAACTGATCGATATTGACAATTTCTTCGCCATGATTAAAGTACATCACACGAAAGAACGTTGACACCAGAGCTTGCATGGCATAGACATAATCACGTCCAAGGAGCATATTAAAGTCCAAGGGGTCTTCTATTACCATGAAGTCAACTAAGACAGTCTTCCCACCCAAAGTAACAGGAGTTTGAGCAAGAATTCCCAAGGCTATACAAGTTCTTCTATCAAATGCCAGTAACTGACTAGCAGTTGACACAAGGCTGGGAGATCCCATACCTCGCCAAGCACGAGTAGACAAAATACTAACTGAGGCTCCTTCATCAACAATGCAACGAGCAATTGTATAGGGTTCAACTTTGACCTTTATCTGGAAAGGTGCATGGGAAGGAAGGCGCGGCTCAACTAGGCTATCCCAATCAAAGGAAGCAATCCGAGGGCTTGGTGGGGGTTGATCCGAAACAAGTTCAGTGCCCCCTTGTTCAGTAAGATCTGAACTGGCAGTAAAGAAAATGTGACTAGTAGATACATCACTCTCTGGAGGAAGAGTGGGATTGATCGATACTGGAATCGATTCAACCGCTTCATGAAAGTCACTCTCTGAAGGGAGAGTGGGATTGACCAAAGATGGCATTGGTTCAATCACATGAGGAACACTCTCCGAAAGAAGAGTGGGATCAACCAAATCTGAGATTTGTTCGACCACTTGATCAACCAAAGGTTGAGTAGGAGGTTGAGAAACTATAGGGTGTTCAAAAGAACGAAATCCATGAGTCTTGGACCACACTCTTCGCACCTCTGGGATAGCAGGGCACAGATGAGTAAGGTGATCTCCCTTGCATAGCACATAAGGGAACTTAAGATGATGCTTCGAACGACCAGTTTTCTCAACTGTATCAGCATGACTAGCAGTGACTGACTGCTTTCTCTCAACATGACTAGCAGAGGATGAGAGTTTTCCCCCAGCGTGAACTACAGAGACTGGGTGACTGGGTCCAACCTCACTAAGAGAGGCTGGTTGTTGAGAGACTCCATAATGTTCAAAAACGGGATGACCATGAATCCAAACTCTTCGCACCTCCTCAATAGAAGGGCATTTATAAGTAAGGTGGTCTCCCTCACAAAGCTTACAAGGAAACTTGAGCTTTTGTTTTGAACGGGTAGACTTGTCAACAGTGTCAACATGACTCGCAGTGGTTGACGAGTTGTCCTCAGCTTGAAACACAGAGGCTGAAAGACTGCCCCCAGCGTGCCTGGAAGAGGCTGAGAGACTAGGTCCAACTTGACTTGCAGAGGTAGGACGGGCACCATCAACATGAACAACAGAGGTTGAATGGTTAGGATCAACATGCTTTGCAGCAGTTGAGTGTGTGCCCCCAGCATGAGCAACAGAGGCTGGGTGAACGGATCCAACGTGAACACCAGAGGTTGGATGGGGAGGTTCAACTTGAAAACTAGAGGTTGAACAAGTGCACTCAACATGAACACTAGAGGCTGAGTGACAGGATCCGACATGACCTGGAAAGGTTGGAAGGATCCCACCAGCGTGAACAACAGAGGCTGGATGGATGGATCCAAATTGAACAACAGAGGTTGGATGGAAGGGTTCAACTTGAAAACCAGAGGTTGAACGGATGCACTCAGCTTGAACACCAGAGGTTGCGTGACAAGATCCGACATGACCTGAAAAGGTTGGAAGGATCCCACCAGCTTGAACACCAGAGGCTGGATTGTGAAAATCAACTTGACTTGTAGAGGTTGAAATAGGAGGTTCAACTTGAAAACCAGAGGTTGAACGGGTACACTCAACGTGAACACCAGAGGTTGAGTGACTAGATCCAACATGACCTGCAGAGGTTGGATGGGTGCCCCCGGCTTGAAAAACAGAGGCTGGGTGGTGAGGCTCAACTTGACTTGCAGAGGTTGAACGAGTGCCCCCTTGCTTATGTGCTTTCTTCTTATTCCTCCTTCTTTTACTCCTTTTAGACTGTCGGTTACTAGTATCAGTACTTTCACCGCATGAGGTAGAAGGAGGAGGAGAACTAACTACAGGTGAAGGGGAGACAATGTTTTGATGGCCTTGATATAAGGTGCTTACTTGAGAAGCATCATAAGCATTCAGGACAGTTGGCGTAAAAAACAACCACACCGGTAGCCCTAGGGTGAATCCCGGAAGATTCAAGGTGGCCATCAAGGGAACACCAACATTCCCTGTGAGAGGAATAGGACAAGGAGCTCCCATCCTGGGGATCTCTTGGTTGGTGTTCAAAGGGGTGTTAGCCATAGATTCAAAACAACAGACAAAGTCTGAGGTTGATGATCAACCAAAATTACAAAGCAGACACCTAAAGGCCCACTAAGCACAGACAAACCACACAGCACTCACTAAAAGATCCTAGAGTCTCAAGCAATCTAAACAGGCTATAAAGATATACCTTCCAGAAGAAGGCTGATGAACAATTACTTGGCATCCTTGAGGGGTTCTCAGGCACAAGCGGAGGAATCACCCACCACCCTCGTGCACTTTCCACAAGGGTTACCTTCCAAGTCCGTCCGAGGTGAACCAGAAATAACCTTCCGGTTTACCTGTGTATGAGCCCTAAAAGACAAGAGAATAAAGGCTACCTCAATAATACCTACTGTCTGGGGGGACAGTCGCAAGCCGAACTCGTACGCATGGGCAGGGTAGCTGAGCCCGAAATTATGCCTAGACAGAATCCCCAGATGCGCAAAAGTCCTGAGTTACGCTTTGACAAGGATTCAGGGGGTTATCCCCTCTGTCCAAGCCTCCACGCGGCCTCGTGCTTAACTCCCGTTTGAGAGGAGCTTCCCAGATACAGCGGTAGAACCAAGGATTTACCTAGTGAAAGGTCCACTACGTCTAAGTTTATAGCTTGCGGGAAGTTTACACTCCCTAGCCCACAAGCCTAGCCTAAGCTAGTAGGTGGAAGGCCCTAAAAATAAAAACTTACTAATAAATTTTAAAATTATACGTTCATTTTATGGGTTGTTTCTTACTCAGAGGGTAAATGGCATGAAACTCATGTGGTGTTTTGACTCAAAAAATGAAACAAAATGACTAAGCAAAGAGAAATGAGATGCAAAGAAGCAAATAGCTATTCTCTTTATATTTTCAAATAACTTGAAAGCCAAAAAAGATCAAATCTTTTTATATTTTTTAAATTTTTCCAAAAACAATGCTATGCTATGCAATCTAGACTAACAGCCTAATCTATATGCACATAAAGCAACCATATGTTTTTGTATTTTTCTTTTATAAATGGAAAAGAAAAATCAGCCTATCTACTTATGCAAACAAGTACTGAAAGCAAAGAAAATAGACAACTACTTTATACCCCGAAAACAAACCCTAGGTTTCCCTAAAGTTGAATATAAACCTCTTTTAAAAGGAAAGCTTACAAAAGTAAACAAGCCAACACTTTGGAATGAAAAGAATGACCATAAAGACTGACATAAACAAAGGTCAAGAAGTCCCAAGCATCAATCTAACCTACAAACAAAGGCTGCTCAGTACCTTGTCCAACAAGGTCAAACCAAAGAAAGAAGTAGGGGGAAAAGCAAGAAATAAAAGTTCTTTTTTAATTTTCTTTTATAATTGCAAAAGAAAAACTACCTACAAAGTAAAGCATGCAGATAAAAAGAACAAAACAAAAGGAACCCTGCTAAACAACCACCAAACAAACTCTAGAGTGCTCTAAAGTCAGTATAAACCCTACTTGGAAGGAAGGCTTGCATAAAAGACAAGCCAACTATTTTGGCATGATGAGGTTAACCAGCAAAACAAGAAAGAAACCAGCACCAACAAGATTCTGAAATCAACCAAAGATCACTACCAGAGGCTGACCAAAAACATAGGCCAAAAATCAAACCAAGCAAAGGAGATGGGGGAAAAAGCAAAGGACAAACCCTAATGCAATAAAAGGCTTACCACATAGATAAAGAACCACCAAAGAGGATGACACTAACTCCCTAGAGTCATGCACCTGCAGAGGACCCTAAAATACCTACCCAATCATCCCACAAACAGAAGAAAAACCACAAAAAATGAGAAAAAACACTGTTTTAGGGGCGCACGGATATGGGTGGAAAAACTCCCAAAAAA
>LPNX010032601.1:0-84399 GCA_001517045.1 Pseudotsuga menziesii
TATATTTATTTATTTATTTATTTATTTATTTATTTTTTCCAAAGAAAAAAATCGTAAATATTTTATTCACATTCAGAAGATGGCCCTCAAGGTCCATTATACAAAAATCCAACTATGAAGTTTCCATTACATAACAGTATTTGCCTCGGGAGGAGCACAAAAACCATTTCCATATCCAACACTGATCCAACTGTAAAGTTGTCATTACATACAAAATATCCTCATAAGGATCATAATGTTCATCAATACTTTTCAACAGAAAAGAAATCAAAATACCATGCAACAATTAAGTCTGATCTTAGCAGACTTATTTCATCATTCCTGATCATTCAGGTCAGATCAACTGTGAATCTAAGGTGATCATAAGCAAAAAAACCAGAGCAAAACTAGCTGGCTGAAGTAGTCTAAAAAATGTATGATAAGTCAAAAGCTGAGTAAAAAATCAGCAGCTAATAAAGTGGCCATTTCCAGGCCATCCATTGAAGAAAGTCCATATCCATTTCAGCACCAAATAAAAAGAGGCCAAACAGCCCGCATGTCATGCTCTTAGTATGTTGCTTGAAGTCACCAAATATGCAAAAAGATGCATATTAATTTCAGCCAAGGCATCATATATCAACGCTGGAGCAAAATCAAATAATCCATAAATGCCCAAGCATTAATATCTCCAAAAAATATCCAGCAAAGTATTCATAAGAATCTGTCAGGTAAGAACAAAATGCATGTAGCCATCATCAAGAAAAAACAGTCCTACAAACTGCAAAAACAGACAGTTCACATGTACTCCAAAAACCTTCAAGTATGCTGCCACCTGCTTTAGCCAAAGTATCTGCTTTGAAGTTTCTTTCCCTATAAATGTGTTTGAAAGACACATAATCAAGACTATCAACTAAATAGTGAACATCTTGAAGAATCATGGCTAGTTCAAGATTTAGTAATTGATACTTACCAGATGCCCAATTTATAACTAACTGGGAATCCCCAAAGACTTGAATTTTATCCAAATTATGCTTCCGAGCCAGCCTAAGGAGAAGCTTAAGTGCACATAATTCTGCAAAATTATTAGTACCCAAGCCTAGTCCTGCTTTGAAAGTAACAAAATGCCTATCAGATATGAACAAAATACCTCCAACCCCACAAATCATTGGGTCCCCAGCTGCAGATCCATCAAAGTAACCCCATGCATAAGTTTGATCAATTTCTTCCACAAAAATTGATCTGATAGAGACCACAAATAAGGACTGTGGTAAATTCTTCAGCATACCCAAGCTATAGCTTGATACCTGTGCAGGAGTTGAGTCAAGATCCTCAAAGCAGGATCTATTTCTTGCTTTCCATATAAACCAGAGTACAATGATAGGTAAGGATTTGATAAGTACCACATCTGATAAAAAACACCAGTTTTTAAAACAAGCAGACATGGAATCTCCATTCCATAGATTATTAAGTTTCAGATGATCCTCAATAATTGACCAAACAGATTGAGTAAAAGGGCAATCTACTGTAGTATGAAAATTGGATTCACAGTTCTGTTTGCATAAAAAGCACCTACCAGGACCTTCTCTACCTCTCAAGCAGAGAACATCCCAAGTCAATGCTTTCCCAGAAAGAAGAAACCAGCTAAATTTTTTTGTTTTTAGGGGACACTTCATCTTCCATATGACCTTCCACCACCAAACCGATTCCACTTCTCTATTAATAAGATCAGCATATCCCTCTTTAGGAGAATACTTGCCTGTTTTAGATAAATTCCAGATAAGACAATCATCTGCAGTAGAAAGTCTAACATGGCTAGACTTGAGAATGACAATATATCCATTCCAAGCAGCAATCTCAAGTGGGTCAAGAAAACCCATGGAGTCTGCAGATAACCATTCTTGTGACATCAAAACAGACATACCATGAATTCCAATATCGGAAAGAAATTGAAAACCAGCCAAATGTAATCTTTCTATCATAGGAATAGGAAGAGCATGTCTCCATTTACATCCAGCCCACGGATCTAAACCAATACGAACATCATTGCCAGAACCAATCTTCCAGACCAGATAATTTCCAATGAGATCAAAAGCCCAAAGAACAGCTTTCCAGCAGATAGAAATGTTCTTTTTATTTTTAACAGTAGATCTTATCCAGTCCAGAATATTCATTGGATAAATATATTTCTGTATTGCTATCTTAACCCATAAACTCGAACCATGAATGATATCCTAGACCTTTTTTGCTGCAAGTGCCTTGGCAAATAAAACAAGGACTTTAAGTCCCCAACCACCCATAGATTTAGGCATAGCAAGAAACTTCCATGATATCCAGGGTAAACCAGGAGAGTTCTGTTTACTAGCCCAAAGAAAGTTAAAACAAAGCTTTTTGATTTTGTCTATGACACCCATAGGTACCCAAAAATGCATCTAATAGACTGGAATGGCCTCTAAAACAGCTTTATTCAAAATCAACTTTCCTCCTTTGGACAAACAACGGAAGCTCCAATTCTGAATCCTTTGTTCAACTTTAATAATCAGCCAATCCCAATCCCTAATAAGATATCTGCAAGGTTTAAGATGAAACCCAAGGTACTTCATGCCATTTTCAATTCTATCAACAGGAAAACTGACGATATTCTGTAATGTAATAACTTCAGAATCATCCAAACATGAATAGTATAAAGAAGATTTATTAACGTTTATTTGCATCCCAGATGCCTTGCAGAAATGCATTAAAATCTCATAGAGAGTAGAAAGAGATTATTCAGAACCATCATTAACCATGACAATGTCATCCACAAAGAGAACATGAGTTAATACTGCTTCATTACCAAAAGATAAACCATGATAAGTCTCACGCAGTTTAGCATGAAGAATAGCCCTCCCAAGGCCTTCAACCACAATAAGAAACAGAAGTGGTGCCAAAGGACACCCCTGTCTAAGTCCCCTACCAGATTTAAAAAAATTAGTAGCAACACCATTGATGAGCAGAGAGAAAGAGACAGATGATAGGCTGCTCATAACCCATTTTTGCAAGAATAACCTGAAGATAAAACCCAGCTAATGACTTCGTAATTTCTTTGTTTGCTGTTTATCCACATAAATGATATCAATAGAAATGCCTTCGTAATTTCTTTGTTCATTATCCACATAAATGACTATAATTTCATTTTTTTGATGTTTATCCATGGAAATGACTATAATTTCCTTGTTTGATGTTTTTCAAATAGTTTACGTTGAAACCAAATTATTGGCAACAGTTAATAATAATATAATTTGATATTCCAAATTAAAATAATATTACTGAAAACATTCGCAAATCAATGAACCATCTGGTTCCTCTGTATCCTTGGAAGCGTTTGACTGCTTCTCTACTGCTTCTCAGACTCCGTGATAATTTCTTGGTTTCGGATTTAATTATAAGTCTGAAGTGCCCTTCAAAAACTACCATCCACTTTCTTTGTTTGGGAAATTATGTTTCTAGTTAGCCACCCACCTCTCCTCAGGGTTTCAAGCACGGACATCTGGGCAGCTTCTGATCGATGTCTGCGCACCTTCAGCGCTTAACGGAATTAACCGTTATTATGATATGCAGTGCTTGTAGATGAAATCAGCATATACCATAGTGCGAGTTCATGGCTGGACAAGCATCTGTGCCGTATACGTGGATGTCTCGGCTACCACTAAGTTCTGTCACCGGTTTTCCTAGCTGAAATCTAGGATATTATCGATCTAACTGGAGCCTATTGAAAAATCTGAACTTCTGTGTGTTTGGCAGACAATAATTTAAAGTCTGTAGAAGTTATGACCATGGAGAAGCTATGGACGGGCTTGCTGTTATTGGCCTTGTTGTTTATGATGAGCTGTGAAGGGGACGCATGGCGGCCTTCCTTGTTGAGACCCAGAACTCTCGGCAAATTTTCAATAATTAACCAAGAGAAGTCATTTTTACAATCATCACAGTACGAGTACGAGACAAAGTATTTCACACAAAGGCTTGATCATTTCAGTTTCCAGAATCATAAGAACTCAACGTTCCAGCAGCGTTATCTCATAAATGACAAGTCGTGGCTGGGAGCAGAACGTATGGGGCCTATCTTTTATTATTGCGGGAATGAGGGCTACATTGACTGGTTTGCTGTAAACACTGGATTTATGTGGGACATCGCACCTCAGTTTGGAGCTCTGCTCGTCTTTCCAGAAGTAAGTAATAGCTCCTGTCTCATCAATTACTTTTGCTTTCAGTTCACAAGGGCACAAATTCATTACTTAAGTCTACAAGATTGCAGTGAAGGGTTCCAGCTCTCTCATTTGAAATATTCTGATAGTGTAAATTGATGAGCATCCTACTAATCTAGTGTTATTAACTTTTGACTTAGTGTTTGTTAGGTTCTAACATGGGGTTTGTTGCAAAATCTACTAGACTAGTGTCTTAGCTATAACAGTTATTAACTCCTGACTTAGTGTTTGTTATGTTCTAACATGGGGGTTGTTGCAAAATCTACTAGCACACAAACCCATGTAGACCCTGGTCTAATATACACATCGAGGTTGTGAAGCTCAAATTCAGGTAACAAATCTCGAATTCCAATGTTTAATACGGGTTCATACATTGGCCATTTGTGCGAACTCCATTATGTAATCCCCAGCTGGGCAACCTCAAGATGCATATCAAACCGGGGTTTTTATGGATTTGTGATAGTGTTCATATAAAATGAGGCTAAAACATTGTTACACACATGAAGTGTTGTTGATGGATCCCTACACCGTCACCTAGGTTGTGGAGAATCCGGCTTCTCTCATTGCAAAAAGGCATTTCAACACACTGTTACACACATGAAGTGTTGTTGATGGATCCCCACGCCCTCACCTTGGTTGTAGAGAATCCGGCTTCTCTCAGTGTAAAACGGCTATTTCTAAATGAGTTTATTGGGTTCTTTAGCATGGTGAAGGCTAAGAGAGCCAGTGCCAATTAGTAATATTAAATATATGTTTGCAGCTACTTAGAGAAGATTAAGGAAGCAAGAATACCAGGATGTAATAATCCTGCTGCTTAACAATCATAATATCAAGTGTACGATCATTAATACAAGTTAATAATTGTTCCAATACATTAAATGGAGATAAACTATCATCAAGGTTACAAGAATTGTGGGTGCGGTCGGAATCGGATGAAGAATCCGGTGCGGATATAACACTCATCCCGAAAATAAGAATCGGGGAATCTGAAACCTAACCCTAATTTTCTTTTATAAATATATATTTTATATTTATATTTTACATTGCAGGGCATTCAAAACATTTTTAATAACACCTTTGGGATTAAGTCCATAGCAGATGGAAAAACTAGTAGTTTTTGACAAAAGAACCAAATAAGATATTGCTAATACGGATCGCTAGTTAACGTGCGATTCCGATTCCGATTCCAACAAGATTTCGGTACGGAAGATTCCAGTACGGAATCTTAGCAGTGGGGCCGATTCTTTCAACTCTAACTATCATTCATGAGGAGGAGAAGCAGTCCAAAATTACAAAGGCTGTTGCACTGCAAAAGTTCATGGAAAATAACTACAAAAATATTATGAATTGACATCTTGAACTGATCAATAATTTTTATATTTATACTAATTTACTAGTGTTTATTTTCCATGTAACATTTTCGGGGATTCTCCTTGGCACTTCCCCTCATTTTGAGTATTATGTCTTATAATGCCTGAAGCATTCCTTCTAGATATACCAAAGTGAGGGGTTTCTTTTTCTTTTGTAAAGGTCAAGTTTTGGGGGCTATAATATGTAGAGTATTGATTTTGGGGCAAAATACCCTTGCTCGGGTCATTGCAGGTCCTCTTGGATTCCATTCTAGGAAGTGTTGGCTTAGTGGCATTGTTGACTGCCTCTTGATGGGGTGGAAGTCCCCCATCTTGTTGGGCCATTTGAGCCCTAGGCTGGTGTTCACTGCTTCTTGGGATGACAATAACCACACTCATATTTTGCTTTGTAGAAGTGATTGCGCGTGTTAGGGTTGTCATATCTAGTTTAGCACACCTCATTCTACCCACTTGGACCTATTGTTTTTATACAAAACCCCTCCTCCTGGTCTGTAGACCCATGACTTCATTTCTTAAACAAGAAGCCTATGTTGCCACCTACTTCACACCTTGGGTAACGTGGCAGAAATCTTCAAGCCACTGGATGCAACCTTGGGTCCAAGCTCGAGCCAAGTGCTGTCACCTAATACTCAGCTCCTCCGTTTAGGCCAACTCCTAGCGGAGCTAAGGGGGTGGACCCTAATGAAAATAAATCTAAGGCTGTTTCTAACTATGAAAGCTGGAAACACAGATTTTCTAGGAGTTTTAATATGAAATGAATGAAATTAAAGATTACCAATTACTGCAAACAAGATTTTACTTTAGCAACCCTTTAACTCAAATTAGATACACAATATTCAATGACACATTGCGGAATTAACTTATGCAAAACATAACATAATAGATCAGTTCCATAATGAAAGAGTGCTTTGCAAATATGGGTTGCTAGCGTAGTCTCAGTGAAAGTATTGCAGTGTCTTGGTTGGTAAATTTTAGATTGTTAAATGAATTGATTAAGGAGTGGGTAAATTCTTGGTTGATTTTATTAGTGTGGTATTGATCTAGATTATTAGTAGGGAGGGGGATTCTCGATATACCGCTAAGGTACAGGCAATATGTCCAGACTCACCAAGTGTGGTAGCACATGAGGAAATGTGGGCTGAATGGAGTCATGGGGGGATGTTCAACACTACACCAACATGGATGTAGCCTAGCGGGGCCCCGCGATCGCTTTTCAGTTGTTCTCGATTCCTCTGTACAATTTCCCCACACAAAGCAAAATGCAGCGTTGGATTTTCGTTGTTCAGGGAGATTGATTAAAAGTTAAACTAATTACTAGTCACCTAAATCATTTTCTGATACTACCAACTGATCAGTCGAAGCTGTAGTGGAGGTAGAGCATACGAGGATGAAGGCCTTGTAATTTTTAAATGTTTTTGAACAAAGTTTTTTGATTAGAAAGAGTAAATCCCAAGAGCCTCTTTCTAGATTCAATACTCGGGCAAGTCCTTATCCATGAACCTGCACTTGGGAAAGCAAGGGGGTTTATTTTAAACTCAACAGTGCATAAAAATTAAAGTTCTCTAATTACTACATTGCTCGAATCTTTTCCCTTTCGGTACTTCGGTATATAGTGTAGTGGGTAAGTATTCAAATTACTTTTGTAAATAAAACTTGAAATATAAACCGAAAGAACAAACTACACTAACAACATAAAAACCATGAAAATGGACGCCAACGCGAATCCCTAGTGGGTAAGTATTCAAATTACTTTTGCAAATAAAACTTGAAATATAAACCGAAAGAACAAAACTACACTAACAACATAAAAACCATGAAAATGGACGCCAACGCGAATCCCCCCAGGGGGGATGGGGATCAGGCTCTGATGAGCCTACGCAAGCCTTATTTGCTTTTAACAATTATGCAAAAGAAAATGCACTTTGGTCCTCAAATCGGGATCCAAAGGCTTACAATAACATGAAAAATTGAAATTTTTTATAAAGGGGAGATCCGTTAGTCTTCTTTCACTTCAATTTTTCGATTTTTTGGTAGAACCTCCTCCACTTTTTTTGTAAAACCTGCAAAAACAACAAGCAATTATTTATTAAATGCGCCCAAAAACAATTTAAAAAAAAAGAATTAAAAAAACAAAAATCAATTTTTTTAAGGTAAAAAAAGTTAAAACTAACTAAAAAAGTGACTGAGAAAGTAAGCTAAAAAGTTGCTTTCTTAGGGTTTTTGTTTTCCTCTTAGGGATGGAAAACAAATAGGAGCACTAGATTGCTAGATATGTGTTATCACATATATAGTAGCCGGGCTACCATATTCTATTTTTCAGATTCAGTATATTTTTCAGCCAGATCCCCTACATATGAGATGCTGAGATGAGCATTTATGATGGATCATTACTTATTTGATGGATTGTAGTACTCTTCCATGCCAGGACTGAGTCTCGGGACACTCAAATTTGAGGACTGATGTAGCCATTTAGCCATGTGCAGAGCAGCTAGCAGTGCCCAGATTTGCATAAGTGTTTTCTCATTGGGCAGATATTGATTCGGATGGAATATTTGCATGATCATGACTCGGCTTATATTATATTGTGTTATGGTCATCATTGCTCTTATACTCATTTTTGTGACATGTGTTAGCATTTAGTATCATGATCTGGCGGTCATATAAATATGTGGATGTGGATGTATCTATATTATGTATTGATGTCCCTACTCAAAACTGGAACTTCTTAATCTATACTCATTGGTTTTACCCTCCTTAGGGAGAATAAAGGTAGTTATTCTCACCATACTTTGGCTTGCCAGTGTTGGTTTCATTATTCATTGTCTCCACCCATCCATTACCTTCCAATTATGTTTTAGCCCGACTTACTACTTGACTTGTGGCATGGAGGACCTTTCCCTGCTAGAGCCTTTGTTGGACAGGTCTCCCTGTTTATTTGTGTCTCGGCTCTGAGTTGCCTAGGATGTGTTTGCTTACCTGAAACAAGTAGCGTTGCCATCAATACAATGTATTTGGAAATAAAATGAATATCTTATAAAAAGCCCATTCATGAAAAGTAGTGTTTTTCAACATGCGTGAATGCAAGGCTAGTCTAATGAAATTGGCTTTGAAAAATATTGCAATGAAATATCTTAAACAGTCATGAAAAGTAGTGTTTTTCAACATACATGAATGCATAAAGCTTAAATGATAAAAGTCTGTATAAAAATACGTGGACAAAGGCTATGGAAAATCAAAGGCCCAAAAAGCAATGGTTCTTAAAAGTTATATCTAAAGATTGCTGGCCGTACTTGTATTGAGTTGGATTGTGAGCGTTTGTCAAGGTGAGTAAGCACCTCTGAAGTAGTTCACCCATTTGTGAGGCACTACCATCCCCTATGTTGTTATTTGTCTGGCATATGGCTATAGTGAGTATTCCCTTTCCATATCCAAAGTGTCACAATGTTGAGTGGGCAGTCATCCTTTGGCCTAACCTTATGAATTTTAGCCCTCACCCTTCACTAGCAAATTGACTACAACTATGAAGTGAGTATAGTCTTGAAAGTCTGGTTCGAGTCATAATAAATAAAACCCTATATATGTATTTGGTTGATGTACCGCCAATTAAGTGATTACTGTTTGTTATGATTGTTACTTAAATGATTTGTAGAGCATGTTTTAGGCTTTTAGCCTTTTAACACTTGCAACAGATGGATGTCAACTTGAGTTACATTATTGGTATCTGGTCATTTACAGGTTATTATTTTGTCTATTTGATATGGTTGATGATCAGGTAGAGACCTTGAGAGGGTATGAATATATACCCTAGATGGATTTGGACTTTTTGAGTCCAGTGAGACAGCTTGTTTTCAGTTCCGGGTACTTACAGAGATGATCAGGCTCATTTTACCTTTCTGGTGCAGTTTTGCTTCATCAGAGGGCAGGTCTGAGCAGGGATATGATTTTGTTGGATCTCCTAGGGCGCTGTATGGGGCATATGGGGTCCAACCACTTGATTATACCATAGTACCCCCCTCCTAGAGAGCATGGTGGGCTCAGTTGGACAACGCAGGCACCGTAGGAGGCTGTTTTGGCAGGTTCACGTTTCCCGAGGCAGATTAAAAAATAATTAAATGGCTACTAAAGAATTCGATTTGGGCTATTGAGGCAAGGAAATGTCATGGGATGAGTTTTGATGATGGGAGTGATGTCTTCCACACCTTCTCCAGTAGCTGCAGCACCTGGATAGGCCCACATCTATTTTTTGGGCATTTTATATTATTTTCTGAAGCTTTTGGAGGCTCACAATTTCCTCAAGGAGGCATAATTTCATAGTTTTAAAAAATTGTATTATTTTATTGTGCCATGGGGACACCCAAAGGGAGTTAGTTAACACTCCATGGACCCACCATGCGCTTCATTTATTTCTTGTTGAGTGGGATCCCCTCTCTTAGGGTGATTTAGTCCACTTTTATATTATATTGTTATATTGATTCATGTATTGTATGTTGAGCTCATCTCAACCATTGATTAGAACATTTGTATCTTTTAATCTTAGCCACTCGTTTAAAAAGTGGTTATGATTTTGGTTCTCTCATTCCTATTTAAAGGAGAGCTTCTCATTTGTAAGGGGTCTTTGGCTCTTGGATTTGGATAATAGAAAGACTTTTCTTGTGGATATTTCTTGGATCTCCTTTGCATCTGGTGTTCTTAGATGGTGATTGGAAAGTCTTTTGCTTCCTAGCATTCGGGGAATTTTTGTGAGATCTATATATCTTTTCGGGAATCTTTGTCTTGTTTATAGGAGGGCGACATCATCTTGGGCGTTTTAGCAGGGGGTCCTCAACTCGCTTGGATTGGTTTCGCTTGTATTAGGGGGTTTTCATTAGTGTCATTGCGATCTATGATTTCTTCTTGCTGTTTTTCTGTAGCATCTTGTTTTTTCTCATGATACAACAAATTTGATATGGTTGACGTTTGCTGTGCAGGAGAGAGGGCGCATTGACTTCTTGGAGGAAAACGTTGGACATAGAACTCGCTCAAAGCCTCACAAATTGATTGGGATAATAGGGATCATCATCATCAAGGCATCTACAAAGATTTCCAGGTAAGATCTACAGGTTAGTACCTTTCTACCAGATCTTAATCCATTGGCATCTGCTTTCTTCATTTTCACATAAAAATCCCATAATAATAAAAAAAACCAAAAATATTAAAAATTAGGCCGCTTGATCTCAGGCCAAACCGCTGCTGGGTTTTGTAGATCAGGTCATCCCCTCACCAAATCGTCCTCAATGTTGAGCTGAAAGTGGCTGGTTTGCCCTAGATCTGAGAAACTGTCCTCCCAAACCCTAGCGCTATCCACCATTTTTCTGACTTTTTCCGGGATCTGATTTTTTCGGCAAAATACCTTTTTGGGTTTTTAGATCGGGTCATCTTCTCACCAAATCTCCTTCAACGCTGAGCTAGAAGTGGACAGGTTGCCCTAGATCTGAAAAATTGACCTCCCAAACCCTAGCGCTAGCCATCTTGCTGCTAGTTTTTCCCATGATCCGACTTTTCCGGCAAAATACCTTTTTGGGTTTGTAGATCGGGGTATTTCCTAGGTGGGTCTCCTTCAATGCTGGGCAGATAGTGAGTCCATTTCCCTAGATCTGACAGGCACTGATCTCCAACCCTAGCGCTACCCCCTCTTTGGCCTTTTTTTCCTATGACTTGACTTTTCCCTGGTGACTCGGGTAGTTTGACATTGTCATATCTTTCATTGAGTCTATCCGTGGGTATTAGATACCCCCAATCCTGTCCTTACACTCCCTGCATTGGTCATGTTTCCCAAGGCAACGAATATCTTCACCTGTTGTTAGTACCTCAACCCTAGATCTAGTATTTACTTCATAGGTCACCTGTGTCCATCTTTGGATCAAGCCTCACACTTTCTAAACCCTAATCCAAAGCCTTGGTTCACCTAGTGACATCATCCATAGATCTAGGGTTTCCATTACCTTGCACCTTACGTATCTCAAGTCCATTTGATCTGATCTGGTGTCTAGGTTTGATCTCTCTTGTTGGGAGTAGATCTGGGTCTCCCCCTTTGTTGTCTTGGGCTTAAGATAACATAAAGCGAAGACTGCCTCGATTGGCGTGACAACCATCCATTTGGGAGTCAAGGCAATCTTGGTTCCACCTCCGTAGTTGCTTGTCCCTCTACTGTCCATCCTGGATCCACCTTGTTACCCCCCACCTTGACAGGGTTCTCCAGAGAGCAGGAAAGATTATGAATTTGTCTTTGTTGCACATAGGGTGCTACTTGGGCCTCCTTCAGCCTGCAGAATACCACAAAATGGTCAGCATCAGAAATGATTCATGCAGAGGATCGAGCTCGTAGACGAGGGCAAATAATGTAATCAATATATATGTCTTATGTGTGAAGGATCCTTTAGATGAATCACTGTGGAGGACATTGAACAAGAGCCTGGAACGAATTTGAACCATGATGAATGGCATAGATGACTGTGTGCATGAGATAGAGGAACTGTGAAGTAAAATCCATTGTAGCATTTGGAGCCTTTGTTGAAATAGAACTTGGGCGTGAGGGGCTCATGCATATTAGTGAATTGAGCACAAAATTTGTAGCTCGGGCTGAGGATATTATAAAAGTTGGTGACCGCTTGGATGTCAAGCTTATTGAGATAAATGAACATGGACAGTTGTGTTTGAGTCGTCGTGCACTACTCCAAGGAAAATGATGCAGTGTCTAGCAGTAAGGAGTTAGCTACCACTGCCAAGCAACATAAGTTTAGTAAGAAATTAGCTACTACTGATAAGGAAGTTTCATCTCATATCAATAGAGAGACCATCTGATGACTGAAGCATGCTTCTCCAACTCAACAAATAACGGAATGGAAATAGATGGAGAAGATGACTTCTGTTCAACGTTTCATGGATTTTAGTAATTTACAAATAGTAATGACTCACTGGTAACATTTCTAGGCAGCGTATGTGACTGCTTTAATGAAAATTGTTTCCTGTACAAACACATACAAGGGTTTAAGCTCTGTTGCTATTACATATTCAAGAATTTGGAGCTCGGATTCAAGACCCAGACGGTGCCTCCAAATCTATTTCATTTCGTACTGCTGCTAAAGTGATTCGACCAAGCAAAACGCTGATATGGAATTTGAATCCTGTGTTGATAATCAAGAAAATGGTGATGATGCAGACCCATGCCCGTTGCCCGTCCATTATACTATGCACCAGGCTCAATTACACCCACTTCAGTAGTTTCTGCAGGTTTCAAGATCTGGCATTAGTAATATTTGATAGGGTTCTGTCCAATAAGTAAGGATGTAAGAGTATCTAAAAGTGAAACTGCCAATATAGCTTTGGATTCCCGTTTAGATCCACAAATTGTTTCGCCAAGTAAGAAGTCATTATATTTTTGCATGTCAAAAATCGAAACATTTCGTGAATAGAAGGGTCAATACAGAGCTCATTAATCAAATTTTACCATCAAAAGAAGCACGTGAAGAAGTTTTGGAAGTAGAGGAATTCTGCAATGGAGGAATTGGGTTCATTTTATGATAAAGTAGTGCCGGTGATTCAGGAGCATGGGAAGGATGGTCAGGAATGTTTCGATCAGTTTAGCCGAGTGGTGGATTTCAGTTTGGCAGCCGATTACAAGATGGAATCTTGGAGTTTGTTTTCCTTTCTTCATTTAGCAAAACCAATCACATTGTTGGCAGCTGATGCCGTATTCAATTCCAGCACTTCGTTTTTAGAAGAACTCATGATTGGCACATAACTCGCAGAGAATGAATCCCTTGGTAATTGGCACGAGTTCATCACGACAGGTTTTCACTCAGTCGGAGTTATCACGTTTAATCCATTTTTACGTGTTCATCGGTTGCCCTTTGACAAAGAATTGGGTCAAGATTTTAATTGACAGATGTAATTTGATTGAAACCGTGGCATTATTTCATCACCAATCAGCTGCAGTGTTAAAGGAGCCACCACTTGAGAAGCACCGATTCGGCTTGTGTGCTCGGAGTTCCATTGCCAGATTTTTTGGAGCAGCTCATGGGCCGAGTCATATAGCAATCTGCGATTTGCTGGAGCAGCCAAGTCATAAAATTACAGAGTGGACCCGCGTGTCTGTTTGGAAGCCACTCACATTCCTTTGCAGCCGAGCCCATGTTGGACGAGCCGATGGGTGTCCTTTGATTGGATCCATTTCCTCACCCACGTATAAATCATAATTCCCTGGCAATCAATTTCAGTTCCCCAAGCAATCAGTTAGGTTCGTGTAAACATGTATGCCCAGAGCCCTGATTTTTAATTAACAGAGACTTGTTGAGTTGGCAGCCGAGTATGGAAATCAATTCCATGGGATTCGATAGGGGAGTAGATGCATTTTAATAAAATCTTTCGTTAAGTACATTAGCCAAAGTGGTAGTTACTTTTAGTTAAAGAGGAAAAAGTGGATTTTTTTATTTACTTTTTCTCTTTTTATTTATTATTTAATTTTTATCCTTCTTTGAAAATAAAAAGAATAAGAGGTTTTTTGGCCTATAAAGAGGCCAACCTTTTTCATTGTATGATGGAATTTTTGGGCTGGGAGGATTTTTCCCCAGAGTTAATAAAGAAAATCATGTTGTGTTTTTGGACATGTTGGGCTTCTCTGTCGTAGTTCTATGTTTTCATGAGTTATAGACCAAGCTAGCATAGAGGGCTAACAATCTAGCACGTTGGGCAAGCATTTGCAGCTGCCAAGTTGCTTGTCGCCGTTATGTTCTTGGAGGTTTGGGAGTAATGGAAAGTAGTCAGTTATACTTCCATTC
This sequence comes from Pseudotsuga menziesii, assembly GCA_001517045.1. NCBI lineage: Eukaryota > Viridiplantae > Streptophyta > Pinopsida > Pinales > Pinaceae > Pseudotsuga > Pseudotsuga menziesii. The sequence continues at coordinate 14,407 of LPNX010032601.1, forward strand.
TCCTTGCCTCTGATTATGGAACGGACCAACTTAGTCTCCTTTCTGCGAAACGCAAAGCCTTTCTGAGTCCCCTTCTGACTCCATTTACCCTTCTGGTATTGGCACTGGCCTTCCCTCGAGGACTGATCCTCCTTTCCCTTCCTGCCCATCAATCCAACTCATTTTCCTTTTTTGCAACCCGTGTTTCTCTAAGGCAGCCTCTTCAGATCACCTTGCCCTCAGCCGCACCTGCCTTAGTGATCCTAACTTAGGGAACCCCCCCTAGAGCTAGAGAAGAGCCAGCTTGAAGTGAGGAGAGAGGGGTGTGGTGACATTGGCCTCTCTCTCGAGAGTTGTCGCCAAGCCGGCGCGCCCGCAATTTGGGCTTTCAGCACTCGCGTGCCAGTTTTGAGCGATAACATTTTGGTGTCGTTGCCGGGGACAAAGTCCAGTTCCCGGATTTTGAAGACTATGCTTCATTGACATTTCTGGGAGAGTACATTGCAGATTCTTCCTCTCACATGGCGACTCCATGAAGGGACAGAGCCCTTGTCCTTTTGTAGATTTGAAGATCCGATTGGGTGTAGAGGTGAGCACACTCATCAGAAGGCTTTCAAGCTCACCTTGGTGACTCCACAAGTTTGGTATGAGGTATGATTAAACATGTTTTTTTTTAAGTACCTCATTGTTTGATTTATGGAAGAACCGTGGGATATTTGGCACGAGGCTTACAACCTACTGGATTTCTCAAAAATCCATGGATTTCCTAATCAGTGCTACGACCCTGATAAGGTGGATGACATTCTTCCCAAATTTTATGGAAATGATGGTGTTTCAGCCACCCACCATATTGCCTCTTTCTGCAAACTGATTGCTGATTTTAATGTTCGTCATGAGGATGATATTATGATCGTTTTTGCCATAACTTTGGAAAGGGATGCAATGATCTGGTTCTGTGGTTTGTTGGATGAATCCATAGATTCAGTGGCATTTTTTTTGGAGAGGTTTCTCCTCCGCTGGCACAATGGGACAGTAGATGAGATTGAGCAACTTGCTAAAAAATATGATGCTCTCATCCCTAGGGTCCATCTTGAGCTTAAGGAAGAGATCCATGAAGAACAGACCATTGAAGAAGCACTACAGAGGCCTTTGGTTGAAAATAGTACTGAAGAGACCCCAGATACGGCTGTAATAGAAGATGTGAAGCTGCCCCAAGTTCTTGAACAACTTCATGCTGTAGATGCTGACTTGCCTCAAGTTCATCATATTGAAGGTAATGTCGTTGTTTCTGTAGATCAGCTTGAGCAGTTTGACAATGAAGGGTTGTATGTGAGCCCTATCAACCAGTGGATAGAGGCTTCTTGTGCACGGTTTGATTCTTCCTGGTATAATTTCTTATATCTTGACAATTTGATGTTAAAGTTCAGCTTTATTCATGAGCAGATTGCAAGGCACAGTTGTCTTATGATGAATATATCTTTGTTTCTTTCACTAACCAAGCTAAGAAAAAAGAAACTTGGCATAGATAAGATGCAAGAATGGCTCCAATGGTTGTATGCATATACTTAGCAAGTCCTAGCCCCATGTTAAGTTAGTGTAGGTAGGAAGAAAAATAAGCTCTTCCATGAGCATTTTAATTTTCAGTATGTTCTTCTTTGTTCTGTAATAAAGTGTGGGATGTGAATGAAGCCATCCCATCACATTTTTCTTTCAGTTTGGGTCTGTTGATACCTAGAGAATCTAAGGTTCTCGTGTGCCCTCTCCAAGAGCACACGTCCCCCATGGAGCCAGATGTTACCCCCCACCTTGACAGGGCTCTCCAGAGAGCGGGAAAGATTATGAATTTGTCTTTGTTGCACCTAGGGTGCTACTTGGGCCTCCTTCAGCCTGCAGAACACCACAAAATGGTTAACATCATAAATGATTCATGCAGAGGATCGAGCTCGTAGACGAGGGCAAATAAATGCAATCAATATATATGTCTTCTGTGCGAAGGATCCTTTAGATGAATCACTGTGGAGGACATTGAACAAGAGCTTGGAACGAATTTGAACCATGATGAATGACATAGATGACTGTGTGCATGAGATAGAGGAATTGTGAAGTAAAATCCATTGTAGCATTTGGAGCCTTTGTTGAAATAGAACCTGGGCGTGAGGGGCTCATGCATATTAGTGAATTGAGCACAAAATTTGTAGCTCGGGCTGAGGATATTATAAAAGTTGGTGACCGCTTGGATGTCAAGCTTATTGAGATAAATGAATGTGGACAGTTGTGTCTGAGTCGCCGTGTGCTACTCCAAGGAAAATGATGCAGTGTCTAGCAGTAAGGAGTTAGCTACCACTGCCAAGCAACAGAAGTTTAGTAAGAAATTAACTGCTACTGATAAGGAAGTTTCATCTCATATCAACAGAGAGACCATCTGATGACTGAAGCATGCTTCTCTAGATCAACAAATAACGGAATGGAAATAGATGGAGAAGATGACTTCTGTTCAATGTGTCATGGAATTTACAAATAGTAATGACTCATTGGTAACATTTCCAAGTAGCGTATGTGACTACTTTAATGAAAATTGTTTCCTGTACAAACACATACAAGGGTTTAAGCTTTGTTGTTGTTCCATATTCAAGAATTTGGAGCTCGGATTCAAGACCCATACAGCGCCTCCAAATCTGTTTCGTTTCGTGCTGCTGCTGAAGCTGATTCGACTGAGCAAAATGCTGATATGGAATTTGAATCCTGTGTTGATAATCAAGAAAATGGTGATGATGCAAACCCATGCCCATTGCCCGTCCATTATACTAGGCACCAAGCTCATTGACACTCACTTCAGTAGTTACTGCAGGTTTCAAGATCTGGCATTAGTAATATTTGACAGGGTTCTGTCCAATAAATAAGGATGCAAGAGTATCTAAAAGTGAAACTGCCAATATAGCTTTGGATTCCCGTTCAGATCCACAAATTGTTTCGCCAAGTAAGAAGTCATTATATTTTTTCATGTAAAAAATTGAAACATTTCGTGAATAGAAGGGTCAATACAGAGCTCATTAATCAGATTTTACCGTCAAAAGAAGTATGTGAAGAAGTTTTGGAAGTAGAGGAATTCTACAACGGAGGAATTGGGTTCATTTTATGATAAAGTAGGGCCGGTGATTCAGGGGCATGGGAAGGATGGTCAGGATAATGTTTTGATCAGTTTAGCTGAGTGGTGGATTTCAGTTTGGCAGCCGATTACAAGATGGAATCTTGGAGTTTGTTTTCCTTTCTTCATTTAGCAAAACCGATCACATTGTTGGCAGCCGATGCCCTATTCAATTCCAGCACTTCGTTTTTAGAAGAACTCATGATTTGCACATAACTCGCAGAGAACGAATCCCTTGGTAATCGGCACGAGTTCATCATGGTAGGTTTTCACTCAGTCGGAGTTATCATGTTTAATCCAATTTTACATGTTCATCGGTTGCCCTTTGACAAAGAATCGGGTCAAGATTTTAATTGACAGATGTAATTTGATTGAAACCGTGGCATTATTTCATCACCAATCAGCTGCATTGTTAAAGGAGCCACCACTTGAGAAGCACTGATTCGGCTTGTGTGCTCGGAGTTCCATTGCCAGATTTTTTGGAGCAGCTTGTGGGCCAAGTCATATAGCAATCTGCGATTTGCTGGAGCAGCCAAGTCATAAAATTATAGAGTGGACCCGCGTGTCTGTTTGGAAGCCACTTCATTTGCAGCCGAGCCCATGTTGGATGAGCCGATGGGTGTCCTTTGATTGGATCCATTTCCTCACCAACGTATAAGTCATAATTCCCTGGCAACTGATTTCAGTTCCCCAAGCAATCAGTTAGGTTCGTGTAAACACGTATGCCCGGAGCCCTGATTTTTAATTAACAGAGACTTGTTGAGTTGGTAGCCGAGTATGGAAATCAATTCCATGGGATTCGATAGGGGAGCAGATGCATTTTAATAAAATCTTTGGTTAAGTACATTGTCCAAAGTGGTAGTTACTTTTAGTTAAAGAGGAAAAAGTGGATCTTTTTTTATACTTTTTCTCTTTTTATTTATTATTTATTTTTTATCCTTCTTTGAAAATAAAAAGAATAAGAGGTTTTTTGGCCTATAAAGAGGCCAACCTTTTTCATTGTATGATGGAATTATTGGGCTGGGAGGATTTTTCCCCAGAGTTAATAAAGAAAATCATGTTGAGTTTTTGGACATGTTGGGCTTCTCTGTCGTAGTTCTGTGTTTTCATGAGTTATAGACCAAGCCAACATAGAGGGCTAACAATCTAGCATGTTGGAAAAGCATTTGCAGTTGCCAAGTTGCTTGTCATCGTTATGTTCTTGGAGGTTTGGGAGTAATGGAAAGTAGTCAGTTATACTTCCATTCTCCTTGCATTTTATTATGGAACGGACCAGCTTAGTCTCCCTTCTGCGAAACGCAAAGCCTTTCTGAGTCCCCTTCTGACTCCATTTACTCTTCTGGTACTGGCACTGGCCTTCCCTCGAGGACTGATCCTCCTTTCCTTTCCTACCCATCAATCCGACTCATTTTCTTTTTTTGTGACCCGTGTTTCTCTAAGGCAGCCTCTTCAGATCACCTTGCCCTCAGCTGCACCTGCCTTAGCGATCCTAACTTAGGGAAACCCCCCTAGAGTTGGAGAAGAGTCAACCTGAAGTGAGGAGAGAGGGGTGTGGTGACATTGGCCTCTCTCTCTCGAGAGTTGTCGTCGGGCTGGAGCTCTCGCAGTTTGGGCTTTCAGCATTCGCGTGCTAGTTTCGGGCGACAACACACCTCACATAAGCAACTACAAGGTTGGTGATAACAATATGAATATGAAATCAAATACTAGCTTATAGGCTAAGTCATTTGTTTTTACTCGAAAAATGACTTAAACAAGAAAGCTAGTATCCTAGATCTAAACTTTAAAAAGATAAAACCTTGCAAAACTTAGTTAAATCTACAAAACAATAGCATTCAAGATTTTGTAAATATGAAATTATGTTAGATCTAGAATCGTTTTTCTTTTAAAACCATAGAACTAAAATGATATTGAGAAAAGTGGAGAAGGAAAGCAAGTAGAAAGCTTGGAGAGAAGAGTGTCCTTGAAGCTTCAATGTGGTATGCTGGGGAACTTCTTTATTTGCAACAAACAGTATTAGAGATAGGAAGATATGATTGATCAAACAAGATCTTTCATGTATCTCGTCACGGAAACCTGCAAATCATACACTTATGCAAACACGATAAAATGTAAGAGCATAAATATTTAATAAATCAAAGTAAAGCATCCATAAACAAATGAAGCATTCACACAAAAAAATGTAAACATGTATTCTCAATAGTTTATACCATTAAACAAAATAACTAAACTATGTTACCAAATTTGAAACAAACCTTTTAGTGAACTACAAATATTTCAATGCATGCATAAATTTTTCAAATACATATTAAATCCATACTACTGGAAGACAAAAAGCATTCACTCAACCAAGGCACAACACAGTATAGACCTCCAAAGTCTCTTTTATTTCTCAGATAAGCAAATATGACAACAAGAAGGCTCTTTCTAGTAAATTCCAACTAGTTTGAAAGGGAGAGAGTATTGCTTTTATAGAAAATCGAGACCAAGAGGGCGAATTTGCCATCTGGAGAAGACTGAGGGCGAATTTGAGATTGAGAGTGAGTTTTTCCCTTGATTTGGGCGAGTTAGAGGGAGTTACACTCAAGAAAAATGTGCCACCTCTCAAGAGGTAGGCACAACCCCTCTTTGGGATCTCCAAAACATGCCAGATGGGTGCCACATGAGCAATTATGCCCCCTTCTAAGGAGAAAACCGTCCCCTTAATTTGGCAAACTCGCAGTAGCCTCAATTAACACTGAAGATGACGCTTTAATCAAGGAGACGTCTTCCCTTAAATCAGGGAAGCCGATAGGAACTGATTTCAATCAAATCGAACAAGAATCCACTGATTTAGGAATTTGGATATTCTCTCCAATTTAATTAATTAATTGATTTTTTTATTTTTAGGGGATTTTTTATTTGAGTGATAAATTAATCACTTAAAACTTAGGAAAAGTGGGTTTAGGTGTACAATGGGTGCTCTGAGTTAGAAAATGAGCACCCCCATGGAAAAATCCGACCTCTAACAACACTTTTATTACAGCCATAATTTTTCCAATTAAACTATTAAAAAATAGCCTAAGTTTACGGGAAAAATTATTTTCTCAAAACACAAAATAAAACATAGGGGGACCTAGTACATTTTTTTTCCTCGAAAAAATTCATAATTTTCTTTCTGGATAGAACAAAATTACATTCACAGCATACATAAATAGCCATATCGTTGCCCATGCAGTGCACAATATTTATAAACTGTAAGTTACAATATATCCTTCTAATAAATAGCAGTTTATCAAAAGTCCAAAAAACCTTTTTATGACTAGTATAACATAACCTGTACATCAACAAAAAAACACAGCCGAGATATAATCGTAAACAGATGACTATGAATCATAGTGCAGGAACTAGTCCTTCATGGAAAGGACAGTGATAATATATGAAGACTTGACCTTGATTGTGTTCTTCAATTTGCCAAGTGCCCAGTGGTAACTGTGTGCCTTCTTTGGATAACCGGTCTGCTAGCCCATTTCTTTCCCTGTAAACATGTGTGAAAGTAACACTGTCAAAATGTTTCTTTATAGCCATAGCATCAGCAAGAATAGGAACAAGGCGGATATAGTGACAATGCTTAATTCCTTTATCCATTTAAGCATGATCATTGAGTCCCCAAAAACCTGAAGCATCAAACAACCCCTTTCCAAAGCAAAAAGCAATAACAATTTTAAAGTATACAGCTCCACAAAATTATTTGTACCAGCCCCCAATCCCGCAGTCAATAAGAAATAGTGCTCATCTGTTAAGTATAAAACATCACCTCCACAACACCTCGCAGGATGTCCCTGTGAAGCCCCATCAAAAAAGCCCCATGGTCGCCCCCTATCAATCTCCTCCGGTTGAATAACACGAGCCCCCCCATCTTTGCCTGGCTGTGGAAAGAAACCCAAGATACATAAACAATTTGTAGCGATCACCTTAGGGGGAGTGGTTTTATCTTGAAAAAATTCAGAGTTTCGACCCAACCAGATACCCTAGGAAACAATATAGGGCAACGCCCGCACCTTGATATTTTTGCTGTCTGAAAACCAGGGAAAAAAAGCATCTGCAATCGAGACCCCTTGCCAGGAGCCGACCCCCTGTAGAGAATGCGTAACCAAAATCCAAACATGCTGAACAAAACGACACTCTAGAAAAAGGTGACAAATGGTCTCTGAAAAATCCATACATAAAACACAGTTGCCCGAGCCAGCAAAACTATGCGTCTGAAGAACATCCGAGGTAGGAGCCTTATTTTCCAAAATTGCCCAGAAGAGTAGTTTTTCCTTTGCCGGGCAATGGAGTTTCCAAAGACGACCCCACCACCAAATAATATCCCTATTGAAACGATCCAAGTTTAATTGTATATAACCCGCCTTTGGTTGTATATCCTCGATGGGTGCATATCCCAGATTAATTCATCGTCCCTTTCTGTGATCCTAACATGAGAGAAACACAACCCCTGGACATATAAGTCCTAGATTTCCTGGTGCTCAGCAACTAAACCCAGCCGATCACCCCCCAACCAGCCCTGGTGCGAAAGATTTGTAGTGGTTGGGTCCGCCACTTGTGAAATGAAGAGTACCCCCCTATAGAACAGAGACAAACAAACCACCTTAGGAAGGAGATGGGATCTACCACTCCCTACCCATGGATCCATGCCCAACCGCACCCTACTCCCAGAACCAACCCGCCACACTAGCCCAGTTCCAATGAGATCATAAGCTTGAACCATCGCTTTCCATATAATAGAAGCTCCTCCCTTAGACTTGTTTTCCAACCTGACCCACTCAATAACTGACAAGGGAGCAATATACTTCTGAATCACCACTTGTGTCCATAAGCTCGAAGAAGAAATTAGCCTCCAAGAAACCTTTGCTGCTAGAGCTCTTGAGAACAGATGAGTATTTTTTTGCCCCTAGCCACCCAGGGATTTTGGTAAAGCAATCCTATCCCATCGGACCCAAACAAGAGAGTTTTGATCCTTATTGCCCCTCCATAGATATGCAAAGTAGAGGCGATGAACCTTTTTCGAAATACCTTTCGAGATCCAAGAGAGAGACATCCAGTAAACTGGAATGACCTCTAAAACAGATTTTATAAGAACCAGTCGTCCTGCTCTGGAAAACCATCTATGACTCCACCCCCAAATCCGTTTCTCAAGTTTAGCAATAAGCCACACCCAGTCCCCTTTCAGATAAGGATTAGGATTTAACTGAAAGCCCAAATATTTCAATCCCACATCCAAATCTCCCACCTGAAAAGGAAGTTTACTCACCAGATATTGAACCTCCACATCCCGCAGATTTGAACATGTGACAAAAGATTTATGAACATTAATTACTATTCCCGTGGCCACTTGTAATAAGTCCAGGCCTTCACAAAGCTTATCAATATCTTTACAAGATCCATCACAGAAAATCAGGATGTCATCTGCAAAAAGAAGATGGGAAATATATAAAACATTTGAGATAGGAATCCCTTTAAATCCCCCTCCCCTCTTTGCCTGATTAAGAAAACGTCTTAGACCCTCGACTACTAGCAAGAATAGTAAAGGGGATAAAGGGTAGCCTTGCCTCAACCCTCGCTCAGCCTGGGAAAAAGGGCTAGCTGAACCATTGATTAAAACAACAAAAGAGATTGAAGAAATACAAGCCATAATCCACCAGATAAAGTCAATTTGAAACCCTAAATGTGTCAACAACATTCTCAGATATAACCAATAGACACGGTCATAGGCCTTGGATAGCTCAATTTTTATCACAACCCCCTTCAACTTCTTAGTCTTTAAACTGTGTAAGCCCTCCTCGGCCACACTAGTAGCTTCATGGATCTAACAACCCTCCAGAAACCCAAATTGTTCATAGGAAATAAACTTCGACAAAACCCCCTTTATCCGCTTGGATATGATTCTAGAAATGATTTTGTAAATACGGTTGCACAAAGAGATCGGTTGGTACTCATCCAGAGAGCCCAACTCATCAGATTTTGGGATGAGTGCAAGGAAAGTCGCAATAAAAGGCCTATGGATAAAACCAGCTAGCCTGGACTCATTAACAACATGAAGAAGATCAGAGCCCAGAGTATCCATACAACCCAAATAGAATTCTATCGTCCAACCATCAGGGCCTGAACTCTTATCTTTTTGGAAAGAATGTAGGACCTCCAATAATTCTTTTTCTTGCACCTTCGCCATAAGCATCCTATTGTCCACAAGTTCGACAAAATGGGGAAAAAGTTGAGCAAGTTGAACCACTTCCGCAATATTTGCCCCCGAACTCTCCTTAAATAGATTGCTAAAGTGTTGGACCCCCAAATTAGCCAGCCCATCAAAGGAAGTAACCCTATCTCCCTGAGTGTCTGGAAGCCCCCAAATAGTATTTGTGAGCTTCCTCCCTTTCGCAAAAGCCTGAAATTTTTTTGTGTTCTCATCACCGCCCAAGAGCCATAGAGCCCGGCTCTTTAATCTTTAGGACGCTTCCATTTCTCCCAGAAGGTGCCGGCGTCGACCTCCCAACAACAAGATTTCCTCCTTAGTCTCAGTCGACCCAAACCCAAAACCAGAATCAGACCCTTCCAAAAGGCTTCTGAGTCTAGTCTCATAGTCTCGCAACTCAACCACCTCCTACTTCCGCTTCAAATGAGCCCAGGTAATAGTGTACTGCTTCACCCTGCTCAAATTTTTCATAAAGTGTGCCCTCACAAACCTATCCCTCTCCAAAACAAAAGGCACCCATTCAGACTTCACAAGCTCACCAAAGGAATGGTCAACCAACCACCTCAAGTTAAACTTAAAAGGGCTGGGAGGCTTACTCGCCTGCCTCGAAAAATCTAGAAGAATCGGGCAATGATCAGAATCACCACCATCAGCGACCCACTGCCTAATCAGATCCACTGAGTCCACACAACATTCCGCCACCAAAAAACAATCCAAAGGCTTCACCACCTGATCCTCACCAGATCGTCGATTCCGCTAAGTTGAAAGCATTTTAACAGGATTAACATCCAGCATCTCCTTCTGGACTAGAGCATTCAAGAAATAATTTGTCAAAACATCAGGGACAACCCGCGGTCCCCATACCTCGCTGACCCCAAAGAGAAATTGAAATCCCCTCCCAATATCAACTCCCGTCCATCCAGCGACGGGTTGTTAAAAACCTTATCCCAAAATAGAACCCGATCCCGATAAGGCCTATAAATATTGAGGACCGTTATCACACGGCCCAGTTCAGGAAGGAACACCTACAAACCAATGCCAGAAGGAATACCCCACAAATTCTCACACAAACACACCTTCACCCGCCAACCAGAGGCTAGATCGACCGACCTTCCACGAGCATCAACAACAACAAACTCCCATCCAGGAAGCAAAGATTTCAGGGCTCCCACCACAACCTCGGAAGCCCCCATAGTTTCTTGCAGTAGAACAATATCAGGTGCCAAATTATCAATTAAGCGCTTTAGTGACGAATTTTTGGAAGGGCTCGCCAACCCTCGACAATTGAAGGATAGAATTTTCATGACAAACCCCCTCTAGGGCAGTCTTTGCGCTAAGCGCCCAATGAATCGAACACTGCCTTCCACAGGCAACTTCCCTCTTAGCTCGTTCTTGAGCCACAAACAAGTGAGACTTTCTCCCACGTCCCCGAGAAAGACTTGAAGACTTGTCCACAAGAGAGGACGCCCCACCACCCAAAGATTCCTCAGTGTATACCTCTATGTTCCTAAGAATATAACGAATGTTACGACCCTCCAAAGTACTTGTCGAGGAGGAGAGTGGAGATACGAAGGAAGGGGGGTACGCACAACAAAACTCAGGGATTGAGCACACTATAGAGGGCGGAGAAGGAAACCCAGTCCCAGGAGACACAACACCCTCCCCACCCACAACCATACCCACAGAACAAAAATCTGAACATAAGCCGACCGAAATGGAAGTAGTAGTAAAGATACCTGAGGATGTTGTAGCCAAGGTAGGTTGAGAGAGTACCGGAGATAGGGTCTGCCCAGGCACCAGACCAAGCGCATCACCCTTGAGAGACCCTGTTGCATCCACTGTGTTTGGCTCCGCCATGCTACGTGCCGGAGCCTCCAAATCCACCTGCTCAAGTATTGGTCCAGCCATCGTTGAAACCATAGAAACCCTAGGCTTCCCCTTAAAAGGAAGTGAGCACTTAGAAACTAAATCTCCATACTGATGGCATCGAAATGGAACACCTTCATAATCCAACATCTGATAGAAAGGCCCATAAGGTGTGTCGATCTTAATCTCAAGCAAGAGACCCAATTTTAAGTCCAAGCGAACCATAATGCGAGCCATCGTCCACTGCCCCGTCTGCTGGAAAGAAAAATCCGTCGTCACATACTCACCCAGATAGTCACCCAACATTTTGAAGCGGCCCTCAGTCCAGTACTCCATGGGGAAGCCAGGAAGCCTAACCCATATTAGCTCCTTGTCCACAGCCTCCCGCTTTGCATTGAAGAGTGGAGTCCACAACCTAAGATCCATGGGAATACTCGCCATGCACCACACATTGCTCATCACCCAGTCCACATTTGTCTTAGAAACGAAAACAAAGGCAAACCACCCTCTCGCCAAATTGGCAATTCTGGGTATTGTCGAAATGTGGCAACCCCAAGAGTCAGAGGCCCAAGAGATCAGAAAGGGCATACCAAACCGCCATTAGCGTGGCCTGCCTACAACTGTAAGCTCGAAGAACTCCACCACTCAGTCCATATGAACATCCGCACCAAAAACCAGCTTATCAGCCTGAGACTGTAACCTTACATTTGGGTTTTCTTGCGATTCTGATCTTTCTTCAGACCTCCCACAAAAGGGGGCAAAAAAGGAGTAAAACCCCGAGAGATCGACGTTACACCTCCAGCGAAACCCAAGGAAGTACCTTCAGCCCGCAACCCAGTAGAGAGCCCACCCACAACCTTTAATTCCAATATAGCCACCGCAGGGTTCGTGACAGGAGCAAGGAAGACGCTTGGGGAGAATGGCTCTGGACCGCCTGAAGGAGAGAAAGTACCAACTGCCGGAGTCCTCGAAGGGGGGGAGAAAATCCTCGTGACCTCCCCTATTGTAACCAAAGGTAACTCCGATAGAAACCCCAAACCAAGATCCATACCACCAACAGTTGTCGTGTGCCTCTCATCAGCAAAAAAGGAACCACCCACAGACAACAAAGGGCATGAAACCCCTACCATGTCCGAAAATTCAGGAGAAGAAGTTTCCATTGTGTTTGGTGGCAATCGAAGGAGGTCCAGGCCCCCCCTAGAAACCGGAGAAACGTCAACTGACAGGTCATCCCGGATATCTAGACCCCCCTGTCACCTCTGTCCCCATCAAACCAATGGCATCACCCTTCCCAACATTTGGATAATAAAAAATAAAAGCCTGTGAGACTATGTCAGAGGAATAATTGACCTCTTGTTCCTCCATAGTGCTAAAGGCTCCCGCTAGACACAAACCGTAGCCCAGGAAACAAATGAAGCCCTATCCAAAGGCACCTTCATCTGCCAAGTTTACCACGGCCAAGAGTAGGTCTGCATATCCATCGCAACCGTCCCCCATCTACTGCGTGCCCTAGCCACCGCCATTGTTGACCAGGACAAACCCTATCCTATTCAAAATTATCAGGTTGGTTCACACAATTTAGTTTTGGGGGACCAAGTACATGTCCACATGACTCAATAATAATGTCTAGCATGTTCATATACATTGACACATGAACTTTAATAACCTCCTAAGGCTTAACCATCAAGACGACCTTTCAAGCTTTGAAGGAGCGATGAAAAACTTGAAAATTATAAGTCGTTTATTCTAGTGTTCCACCAAGTTTCCGGGATGCAGGAGCATGGGAGTGGGGAAACACACATTGGGGACGTCTAGAGACACCCCAAAATTTTGGGGTTTTTTGGGGAAGGTGGGGCGGGGGGCGTCAAGGTCTCTAAAATTATAAAAAAATAGGAAAATAATAAAAATATGAACTCCAACATATAAACTCTTATGTTCCCGAAGAGTTTAGTGTAATGTAAATGTAATCGTTATAGCCAAGCATATCATATTGATGTTTGTTTCTTTTTTTTGTTTAATGACCAATTAGTGTAAAAGACTAAAATTTAAGATGGACCATTTTTTATTTTAAGTAAAAAAATATAAAAATTCGAGGGGGGTGGGGGCATGTGGGATCCCCCCATTTTCAGGAGGGGGCGTGTGGGAGCCCCCCAACCCAGGAAACTCCCAGACCCATGTTTCCCCAAGTTTCGCAGAATGGAGGGCGCTGGGAAACGTTTCCCATGGAGCCTCCCAGCCCCCGGGGCGCGCCCCTAACCCTGGGAGACGCGTCCCTGTGGAACATTGGTTTATTCAAGAACATATAATTACCAAGGAAAAAAAACACCTTGGAATACCCGTATTGATGATTAAGTCCTAGGAAGCCAAGTTCTTTACAAAAAACCCATGCTAGCACATTTTTTACAACTTTCCTGCAGGGTATGCATATGTGGTTAAAAAGTAAAAAATGGGCCTTGGAAGGCTTGAATGGACTTCTGAACTCCTGGATTTGAACAATGATTTGTTCATCTTTGGCGGCTCACTAAAGTCCAACTAGATGAAATCTAGTCGGTAACAACCTACATTGTTAAAAATGAGGGCATTGATGGACAAGCATCTATTGGGGTTAGTTGGGGTATGACACCCTCGTTTAAGCTCACTTTGCACTTGGTGGAGCCTAATTGCACCTTTTTATTCTTATTTTATGTCATTGTATGATTTAGTTGCCAAGTTTGTAGGTGCACTAACCTAATATTTTATATTTTGTCATTAACTTGTAGGCTCAAATATGTAAAAGGTTGAGGGTTGTCTCATATAAATAAGACAACCTCAACTCATTTGTAAATCATGGACAAGGATTCAAATTATGTATTCTTTTCTTTTCTTATTGGTTTCTTGGAGCATTTGAGCTAGTGTGCACCTCTCTCTTGGATGTCTTTTTCTCTTGCATGAAGAATGAATGGAAAGGATTTATAGAGTTTGATTGTCACATGCTAAGTGGATGCTAAGAATAGTTGTAATAACTCGTGCTCAAGAGTGACCTAAGGCGCATTTTCCTTGCTCATTTCTTGATTAATGTTGGTAAGTTTATCTCCTAACCTTAGTTTAACGTCACTCTTGAAGTGCTTTGGACCGAGGTAGGGTTTGTTTGTTAACATTTTGTCTACTTGCTTGAGGAGACCTTCCTACCAAGGAGGTCTCCATTGTTCTATTGGGCCTCAAGATTCTCTATTTTCCTTAATAAGGGTTTTTCTACCTAACCTTAGAGGTTGCTAGCTTTGCCCTAGTTGCAAGTATTGGAAACCATCTTAAGAGGGACGTTAGCCTCAATCTCTCATAGCCCAAGGGTTTGAGACCAGAATCTAATACCTTATCTATCAATTCTCTCTTTATCAAATTTTACATGTTTTTAATGTTATTTTATGCATAGAAATATTTTACTACTGGAAAAGCCCTAAAAATCTAAATAAATTCAAAAATCCCAAAATAGCCTCGATTTAGTATTTTTGGTCCACCCTCAAGTTTCACCCTAGGGTTTTATCCACAACCCTAGAGGGCATCCTCTTTTGAGGAAGTGCATTGGGATCCGTAAAACCCTCGTAATTCATGAATTAGAGGGTGTGTGATATTTTTGGCTTATCATCCAACTTTTCCCTAGTCCAATTGTCTTCTTTCCCTTGAGGGCACATTTTTTGGAGTGGCTGCCTTAGGAAGTGTGACATTGCCTTAGAGAAGTGAAATTGCCTTGAGTGGCGTGATATTATCTGGAATTTACGATAAAGTGATTAACTCCATTTATATATGATTCTTGTGTCTTGATTTGATATTGTTTGACTCTGATAAGGCACTAATCATAGCTAGTAAGGTTTTGTGGTTATTGGTGGTTACATGTATCTTTTATTGATTAGGGTTTCCCCCTGGGTTTGGAGTTACTCGAAGCGTTGAGAGGTTAGACTGTGGTGACATTGGGTTTAACTCTCTCCCGAGCTTACTATCACAAGCACTAGGTCTACATAGCCTTGATTTGCAAAGGTTTGCTAGTTTGAGCGGTAACACTGAGAATGGTACCTAGGGTAAACCCTAATTTCTTTAGCGCACAAGGCCAGATCAACAAATCATGAATAAATCATAGATAACTCATCAACAGTTGACTCACCGAGAGAGACATGCTAGAAAGTGGAAGTTGAATATAGGTGGTGAAGGTAACAACTTTCCTTACAATCTCTCTATCGACACCCATTAAATACTAATTCACTAGTACTTGTGTAAACGCTGACTTTATTTATAATTTTATACTAAGTGGTGCTCATGTAACCCTTAGCATTTGGATTAATGCACTCCATAATATTATTTATTACTTGTTAATAATGTTACATGTTACAAATTGAGAATTGAGATTTGGAATTCTAGGAATCAATTTCCTATCGAGATATTAATAAAAAATTAAGATATGATGATTTAATCTCGACACTTGTTTATTAAAAGCACTGTATGATCCGATGAGGGTGACTTTCCTATATCACCTAATTCAGCTGGGGGAACAAAACCAAGGCAACAACAAGAGATGACACTATAAATGTTTCTAGGAAGCTTGGACTCGGGAGTGGTAATGGTAAATTGCCATTTTTAAAAAGAATTCAACAAACCTAGAATTTGAAATGGAACATTGCAGTAAAATGTTAACAAGAATCACATAGTTATATTCCTATGATCATTTGAATTTAGGATATATAAGCCTAAGGATGCGGTGTTGATTAAGCACAGTTAAGGAGAACGTATATTCACCCTTCCCACAAACATTAGACATTACTCAAAAGAGAGGTTGATATGGCTGCTTTAAGCAGCTCGAGCAATATACTGGGACTCTTAGTGTCTCGAACAATATAATGGGACACTCATTTTCCTATCTGCTATACATTGTGTGGGCCTTCAACCAGCTATTGTCAGTAAATAATAAAGTGGAAAAGATAAGATAAGATAATTTTATTAATGTCCAACAAATGACTACAAAAGTAGGTCAATGGGAATGTGTGACACCATGATGTCAATACAAAGTGGGAGTGCAAAGGTGGCTCCTATAAAAGCAAGTAGTATAACCTAAAAAGCCCAAACCAAAAAGGCAAAAGCATGTGTAGTTCAATGCCCTTTGCAAATACGCCTAGCTGAACAAACTTATTTATTTCATTGATATAGTGAGAATTTAGAATTGATAATACCATAATGTCTGCTAGTTTAAAAATGTTTTTCTGCATCCAGTGAGATTTCCTCTCTTTTATATGTCAGTTTATGAATTGCTGAGTTGTGTCTTGTTTTTTCTCTTTCAGCATATGCATGAAGATTTATCAACGAATCTGAGAGCCACTAGACAATTAATCATTAGAAATTTTATATTCTTAAAATTTCAAAACAAGGTTAGTGGAAAAAGCTACAAACTATTGCTAAAAGTGTTCTGAGAACGCTTACAAACGAGCAGATGGCTTGTCTCAAAAACCATAGTAAAAATCAAAGATTACAGAGAGACAGAACAGGACCAGATTAAAAGATATTTCATTCAAGTCATAGCTGCTGCCAACAATTTGATTTCATTTTCTGTATAATGCAATATCACATTCGAGGGGCAATATGGGATCTCTTCATCTAGCCTAACTATTTAAACTATCAACAATTGTAATTAATAGAGTACTGGAGTCCTTGTTATGTTCTATCACTTTCAAGAAGATTTCCTTTGCCTCCTTTTTGCTTTCTTATATCCTAATCGAAGGACTTCCTTGTTGCAACCTATGTGATGTTCTCTCTGAGATGTAGAAATCACAAACTCTTAGATCACAACCATGTCAATAAATTACACCCTACAAAGTACTTGTTTGAAAATGAGGCTGCAGTTCAGTTTGTTGAAAATATA
Organism: Pseudotsuga menziesii; assembly: GCA_001517045.1. Classification (NCBI taxonomy): domain Eukaryota; kingdom Viridiplantae; phylum Streptophyta; class Pinopsida; order Pinales; family Pinaceae; genus Pseudotsuga; species Pseudotsuga menziesii. The sequence goes on from LPNX010032601.1 coordinate 31,510, forward strand.
GCCATGTTTCCAAACTGAATGATGGAATATAGAATGAACCATCAGGGCAACAAAATGACCTTGGTTTTGACCTTCCATCTTTCCTGGGTGTTTCATGCACACAGCTCACATAGAAAAGAGTTACAAAGGAAGATGGGAAGAACCGAAGGAAGAATGAGAAAAGAGGACATACTGGGTACACAGGAAAGGAGAGATGGTGAGCAACATTTTTTGCTGCACTGGGAGGAATAGAACCACATGAGGAGGGAGAAAAAGTACCAAATATCAATTGGGAGATGGCATTCCAACAGGGCCATGTAAAGGACATGGCCATGCAAGAATCAAGGATGATGCACATCGGAGACAAGTTACTGAACGCCGATGCAGCCGAGTGAGGAGACTTTGCTTTGGAGAGGGTAAGGTCAAATTCAGATGAGTGGTCCAAAACTGCTTAGTACCATACTAAGGATCCTGCCTCCGTACATACTTCTTTTCTTTCATTTGTATGATGAAATGTTGCTCTGGATGTTAGCCTTTCCATCTTGTAGGCCAGTTAGCCTCATGAACATCTTAATAAGATTCAAATTCAAATTCAATTTCTCTCTCTCTCTCTCTCTTTGGTTTCTGATAATTTGATAAACAATGACAATGGGATAAGTAATATAATTCTGCTTCAGCATTTTTTTCTTTTAAACTTTCATCCTTTGTCTTGTTTTTTTTTTCATGTAAAACCTCATTGGGAAACACAAGGGACGCGTCCCACATTTGTAAACGGCATCCATTGGAAACCTGTCAGTGTAGAGCCTAGACTAGTGTTGCTAATCCAGGGTAATTTGAACCAGGCACCTGCTATATAGAACTAGCCAAATGGCCAACGACATTGGCTACAACCAGTTGAGCTAACCCCTTGGGCTCCCCTTGTCTTGTTTTTATGTGCATACTTTCATACTTCATTGAGGATTATTTTTCTGCAACTTAAAACTATGATTTTAGAGCACTGCTTTTGTGGAAGTGAAACAATTGGGTATGGTAAGAGCTTTCCGCACTCTTAATTTTTGGGCAAGGGAACCAAGTAAACAAAGCAAGAAGAAACTAATCCGGTTCTGATGGCCATTCCATCAGTTGGATTAGGTCTTATCAATAAGTTTGAGAGTGAAGCCTTTTGTATTTGGAAAATGAAACTGAAAATGATGCTAATGAAACATATTTATGGAGGTTGTTGACATAACTGAAGTGAAGCATGCTGTTGGAGTAGATGCAATAACTCGAAAAGAGCAAAAATCAACAATTGTTCTCAACCAGCCCAAAGGGTTAGTTCAACTGGTTGTGGCCAATCATCAATGTTTATGGGCACTTGGCTACATCTGTGCCTGTAGGAGCCTAGTTTGAATTCCCATGGGTGAGGCTCACTAGTCTATGCGGACAGGTTTACTAGGGATGACATCCATGAATGTGGGGAAGAATCCTTTGGATTTTCCTGTGGGGTTTCTCTTGGGAAAAAAATCGTTTTCAACCTTATTGATACACAAACATTGTGTAACTACTAACTAGCACTGGAGCAACTTACAAAGGAGCTCAGGCTAGTTTGTGTTTTCTCTTTCATAAAACATGACTACTAGGTTACATCTTTGAAAGTAGTTATTCCAATTGAAGACGATGAAGCTCAGAGCATTTGTTGTTGTTTGTCCAAATAACTGTGGTGGAAACACCTGTATCAGATAGAAGACAGTGATAACCTTGATGGGTGGGTACTCTCTCAGAATTATATGGGAGTTCCCTTCTTCATTAGGCATTCAAGATGATCTTCTGCATGAAAAAACAAAATGTAAGTACAATGAATTAGAGAAGGAAAAAGCCATTTCTCTTTTCTCTGGAAAGTGGAAAATCACTCCTTAAAATGAGAAAAGCAATAGTCGAATAAAGATTCTCTGATCAATTCTCATTCATTGGAGAAGAACAACAAAGTAATTTGTTATTATTTCTAAAGCCCAGACCACCACATAAAATATTGCAGAAAGAGGGTTGTAAGTGGGAAGAAGAAATTTCAAGTGAATGTTACAAGAAAAGATCAGATGTCAAACTGTTTATGGAAGCTCTATCTGCATCTAAGAGAAGACCAAAACCTAGCTCTTGGACTTAGGAGCAAAGGAATATATGACTTAAAGATGGTCAAACAATATTATTTTGGTAATGAGATTGTTGGCTAAGGGATTGTAGCTGAACTTCTCTATGTTCATTAGGAGGTTTGTTATCACATATATAGTAGCCAGGCTACTATATTCTATTTTTCAGACACGGTACATTTTTCAGCCAGATCTCTTACACATGAGATGCTGAGATGAGCATTTTGATGGATCATGTCTATATTAGTGGACTATGGTACTCTCCCATGTCAGGAATGAGTCTCAGGACACTCAGATTTGAGGACCGATGTAGCCATTTATGTCATTACAGAGCAATCATTGATGCCCAGTTTTATATCAGTTCTTTCTCATTGGACAGATGGTGTCTCAGATGGATTATATTGCATGATTATGACTCAGCATTTTATATTGTGTGAGGGTTATTATTGCTCTTATGCTGATTTTTGTGTCATGTATTGACTTGTGGTATCATGATCGCGGTCATAATTATATGGACTTGGTTGTATCTTGCACTATGTATTGATGTCCCTACTTATACTTGGAAGTTCTTGATCTATACTCATTGGTTTTACCCTCCCTAGGGAGAATAAAGGTAGTCATTCCCACCATTGTTTTGGCTTGCTAGTGTTGGCTTCATCATTCACTATCTCCACCCATTCATTACCTTCCAGATTAGTTTTCAACCCGACTGACTTCTTGACTTATGGCATGGAGGACCTTTTTCCCGGCTAGAACTTTTGTTGGACAAACCTCCTTGTTTATATTGTGTCTTGGCTCTGAGTTGGTGACAAAACTTGCCTTTGGTAAGTTGGATAATATGCCTAAATCATTATAGTCGGTTGTCCCGATGTTTGGTACTGTGTAGAATTCCCCCTAGTCACTTGAGATGTTGTTGGCTAAAACTGAAAGCTCATGTACTACCTGTGTTGAAAGTATTGAATATGCGCCCATGAAAAATGAAAATTATAAAGCTGTGTTTCTTAACATATGTAAAGAGGGCAAGAGCAATGAAATGCTAAAATACTTCTTGAAGAGTATAAGAAAAGGTCCAAAAAAACAATGATTAAAAATATGTTGACCTTATAGAAATATGCCCCGGATGAAAGCTGCAATTAGCTGTGCTTTTAAGCACTGGTGAAGTCCCAAAGGGTCATATAGGCCAAAAAGGCCATGGAATAAAATGATGGTCCTAATGAACTTGGATCAATCTTAATGTAGTCATGATGCCTAAGTTGAATAAGACTCTCTAAACAACTCACCCATTTGTGAGGCACTGCCATTCCTTGTGTTGTTGTTTGTCTGACATTGGTTACAGTGAGTATTCCCTTTCCATTATCCAAAGTGTCATGATGTTGAGTAGGAAGTCATTCTTTGCCTTAGCCTTGTCATTTTCACCCTTCACCCTTCACTAGCAAATTGGCTACAACTATGAAGTGAGTATAGTCTTGAAAGTCTAAGTCTGAGTAATAATAAATAAAGCCTTATATATGTATTGGTTGATGTACCGCCAGTGAAATGAATGCTACTTGTTGTGATTGTTACTTAAATGAGTTGTAGAGCATGTCTTAGCCTATTACACTTGCAGCAGATGGATGACAGTCTGAGTTATTATTGGTGTCTGATCAGTTACAGATGGTTATATTGTTTATTGGATATGATTGATGATCAGATAGGGACCTATGAGGGGTATGAGTATACACCTTAGATGGATTTGGACTCTCTGAGTCTAATGAGACGGTTTATTTCCAATTTTGGGCACGTGTAGATATGATCAGGTTCATTCTGCCTCTATGATGCAGTTTTTCTTCACAGGTTGATATGTTTGAGCAGGGAGATGTTTTAGTTGGATCTCCTAGGGCGTTGTATGGGCATAGGGGGGTGCAACCACTTGTTTGTACCATTGTACCCCCATCCTAGTGAGCCTGGTGGGTTTAGTTTGACAATGCAGGCACCTTAGGAGGCTGTTTTGGCAGGATCACTTTTCCCGAGGCAGATTATAAATGATTAAATGGCTATTGAAGAAATCGATTTGCGCTACTGAGGTAAAGAAACGGCATGGAATGAGTCACAATGATGAGAGTGATGTCTTCCACACCTTCTCCAGCAGTTGCATCACCTGATTGAGCCCACACCTATTTTTGGGCATTTTTATATTATTTTCTAGAGCTTTTGGAAGGCTCATGATTTCCCCAAGAAGGCATAAAGTCAAAGAATTAAATTATTATATTATTTTATTGTGCCATGGAGACACCCAGAGGGAGTTAGTCAAACACTCCTTGGACCCACCATGTGCTTTCATTTATTTCTTGTTGAGTGGGTTACCTTTTTATGGGTGGGTTAGTCCACTTTGGTAAATTATGGTTATATTGATCCATGTGTTGTATGTTGAGCTCATCTCAACCATTGATTAGAACATTTCATCTTTTAATCTTAGCCACTCGTTTTGAAAGTGGTTAGGATTCGGTTATGATTGAGGTTCTCTCATTTCTATTTAAAGGAGAGAGCTTCTCATTTGTAAGGGGTCTTTGGCTATTGGATCTGAATATAGAAAGACTTTTTTTTGTGGATACTTTCTGGATCTGCTTTGCTTCTGATGTTCTCAAATGGTGATTGGAAAATCTTCAGCTTCCTAGCATTGTGGAAATTCTTGTGAGATCTATATTTTTTTGCTATCATTGTTTTGCCTATAGGAGGGCGTTTTGGCTGGAGTGTTTTTGCAGGGGGACCTCAACTCGCTTGGTTTTCTTCATCTTGGATCAGGGGTTTTCATTAGTTTCATTGTGATCTATGATTACTTCGTTTTACTTTCTTATAGCATTTGGTTTCTTTATCTCGTATTGGCAAATCTGATATTGTTGACATTTGCTCATGCAGGATAGGGGGCGCATTGGTGGCTTGTGGCTTACATCATTCATAGAAATCATTGGGATCATCCAGAATTGATTGGGATAGCAAAGATCATCACTGTTAAAGACTTCTACAAGCATTTCCAGGTAAGATCTAACAGGTGAGTTTCTTCTCTTCAGATCTTATTCCATTGTACCTTGCTTTACTTCAAATTTTCTGAAAACTCCTAAATACTAAAAACCCTAAAAAGCACTAAATCTGGGAATAGTCCGATCTTTGGCCAAACCATTCTAGGTTTCATAGATCGGGCCTCCCCTTCACTAAATCTGCTGCAATGCTAGTCAAACTCCTGCTGGTTTGACCTAGATCTGATTTTTTGCCAGAAAACTGCATAACTCCCCACTGAAAATTTGACCTGCTAGGGTTTTGACTTTTTCTGAATTTTGACTACATAGACGGATAGATCGGGTCCCACACAGTCCAAATCAACCCCAACGCTGTCCAAATTCTTGATAGTTTGACCTAGATCTGAGTTTTTGACTGAAACAACCCTAACGCCCTCACTGAAAACTGGATTTTTTCGAATTTGACTTTTTTTTCTGAAATCTAACGAGATAGGCTGATAGATCAGGGCTTAAGCACTCTAGAACACCCCCAACGCTGAGCTAGTTCTTTCCGGTTCGCCCTAGATCTGAAAAATTGGTTTTCAACCCCCCTAGCCCCCTCATTAGATTGACTTTTTCCAGATTTGATTTTTTTGCTGATTTTCTGATTTGGGTTTGTAGATCAGGTCACCTTGACCTCATTTCTCCTTCAACGCTGAGTTGTTAGCCTCCAGGTGACCCTAGAACTGCAGATCTGCTTCTCCAAGCCCTAGTGCTAGCCTTCCATTTAGCTGGTTTTCTTATAACCTAACTTTTCCGGGTTAACTCCTTTCTGGGTTCATAGATCAAGGTATATCCCAAGTGGGATCACTGAAATGTTTGGTTGATGCTGACTCCATTGCCCAATCCACACAAGGCACTGATCTCCTAGCTAGTGCTAGCCCCAACTTGACCTCATTCCCATTCCCTTTGCCAACATTCATTTACAAATCAAGTTACCTACCTTTCACTAAGTTTGTCTCCTTGGTACTAGACAGTCCCAACTCTGTCCTTGCTTACCCTGTCACAGTTACATTTCCCAAGACAGTGGTTATCTCCATCAGTTGCTAGTACCTAAACCCTAGATCTAGGGTTTCCATTTATCTTGCACCTTACATACCTTAAAGCCCCATTTGATCTGTTCTAGTGTCTAGGTCTGATCTCTCCTGTCGGGAGCAGATTCGGGTCTCCCCCATTATTGTCTTGGACTAGGATAACATAAAGTGAAGGCTTCCTTGATTGATGTGACAACCATCCATTTGGGAGTCTAGGCAGTCGTGGTTCCACCCCTTAGTTGCTTGCCCCTTTACCATCCATCCTGGATCCACCTCACACAGGCAACTACAAGGTGGGTGATAACAAGGTTCATGGTGTATTATATATACCTCGATTGACCAAGAATCCACTTTCTGTTTGTAACTTTGTAGAATACAGATGGTGGGTTGAAGTTTAAATTTTATTTATATTCTTACTTGGTAAGAATTCCAAAATATAGATAGTGGCCAAGGAGTTCAAGATAGTCGTTTTATACACTTTGTTCAAATGATGTAAAATGAAAATCACAGATGGTATCAACAAATGTAGAAAGTCAAGCTTGTCAAGTTGAATTGTGGAATTATCGTCTTCGTCATGTGAGTATGCAGGTTCTCACAGAAATGAAGTAGCAAATCTAGTTTGTGTTTTGAATCCTAGTTCAGCATCAACCTTCCATTTTATGAAAGTTGTATGTATTGGAAACATCAACATGTGTGGTTCCCAAATTTGGAAAGAAGGGGCAAAGGGTCTTGAGTTGGTGCATTATGATATTTGTGGCCCCATACAAAGTTTGTCATTGTGAGGTTTGGAATATTTTAGTTCAAATTTTGACGATTTTTCTATAAAAGGAAAGATAAGCTTTCTACTTTTTTGAAGAAGAAATTAGAAGCTATTTGATGCATTGAAAGCATCTAAGGCCGTATCTAAGAAGCATACTAGAAAATTATAAAAAAGGTGTGATAATGATGGTGAAACATGTCAAATGATTCTACAACCCCATGTTAATTTGAGCAGTACTTCTCTTTCTACTAAAAATCAAGTAAATTACTATGTTGCACAAAGCTCCTAAACTGCTCACATACCAGTGCAGGAAACTAGTGGAAACTCAGAAACTTCTAGGAAACCCCCAAGTGCCCATGAAGGGCATGGGACTCATGGGAAGTCTGAAAAACCCTAGTCTATGAAAAATGAATACAAATTAACCTATCATTTTTAGTTTTATACCACGTTTCTGCTGAGGTACCCATTTGTGGGGGGTCACATTCCCAAGCAATCCTGTTTCTGAAACTTGTTCACGTTTCCATGTTTTGTCCAACTTAGAAGTAAAAACAACAACAAAAAAGTCAGTGTAATAATCCCGCATTAGCAACTATTGTGAGGCAAGAGTGGTTTAAGTACTATACACACCAAAGCTTTGCCAATTTGTAAGATGGCATTGGTTTGCAAGTCCCTAAGTTGATGTGATAACATCCTCCCTCGCTTTAGTAATAACATCACTTAAAGATTCCCATGTGCTTTGTTGGTCCCTGCAGTTGTGATTGTTGTCTTTATGATGCATGATTAAATGCAAGATTACTAAAATCATAGTGGCATATCCGTTCTTAGTATTTTGTTCCACATTGATATGGATACTTATCTTCGTGTAAAATACGTTTTAAACGCTACTTTTATTTCTTTTAACCCTACATTAATAGAACAATACGTTATGATTTAGAACCTACATAATAATAATAGTTTTTAAAGCCTTGAAATATGAAAACAAAATCTAGAATAAAACAAATTAGCATGTGCTTGGTCTTCTTCTTCCATGCGTTAAAAAACCTAATAGCTCTTATGACTTTTCAGCTCCAAAGCATCACCCAGCACCAAAAAATAATAAAGAAAATGAATCAACTTAGGGTTTGAAAGGGTTTAATGGTAGAAGGGTTGTGGGAGTCGGGACCCATTAGGAAAGGGAGGGAGTGGTTTATTTATTTTTATTTTTTAAACTTCAAAAAAAAATTCCTCTGTTTTGGTCCCATGAGCAGGCTATGTGTGGACATTCCTTGTCTCATAGGGTACACACAAGTCACTGATACATAAGTTTAAGAGGTGGGTACATACTTTCTGTGTACTCTCCAATTTCAGTACATTTTCAGAAATGAAAATGTACTTTTACAGCAGAAATAACAGCAGTAAAATCAGCTCCTTTATCTTCTCCTTTAGATGTCAAATCACTTATCAATTTTCCCTTTTACTTGTGTCCAATCAGCAAGGTTATCAATAGATGTAAATAGCAGAATGTGAAGAACACATGTATCTGAAAATCAAATATGAAATTGACAAGATATTCACGGCTGAAAACTTTGTATATAAGCTCAAAGATGAAGCATATACCATAGCCTCCTCTCAAGGCTACAAAATCCAACCATGCAAAATGCCCTAGCTAGGGTAAATCATCAAACCCTAGCTCCACCAAGAAGAACAAGTGCAAGAACCCCCCCAACACTCTCACCTAGGAAAGATATCCTATTCACATCTTTGCAAGTTGACTTTGGGGTTTTCTCTATAAACCCTAATCTCCAATCTCCAAGGATAAAACCCTAACCCTAGAAGTTTAGAACTTTAAGATGCTCCAAGAAATTTCTGAGAGACCATGAAACCCAAGAATTAAAGAGAGAGAGAGAGAAGAGACATCCACTCGAGAGTGACATGCTCCAATGATTATGTCGGGCACAATAAGGAATCCAAGGTGATGTAGCTACTCAAGGCAAGTCCACGCCACTCCATTTTGAGCCTCCACGAACTCCATCTATCCTCCAAATCAAAGCACTCCAATGGGTCAACTACCCCCTCCAAGAACACCGTTGAAGCCCCAAGAATCCCTGAGCCATATACAGTCCTTCGAACAAGAATCCAAGCTACCACATGCCATCTAGGGCTTGAACCCCTCCTCCATGATGCACAATACTCTACATCCCTTGTAGGGCATTCACCTACCAATTGAGTTCTCCATGTGACCATCATGAAGTGTGTCCACTATCTGGGCAAGAGAAGGGAAGAGCACTAAGCCTCCACAAGGATACACAAGGCAAGTCCACACCACACCATCTTGAGCATCCGCATAATCCATCTGTCCTCCAAAACAAAGTACTCCACTGGGTCAGCTACCCCTTGAAAGAGCACTATCGAATCCCTAGGCATGCTCGAGTCATCTAGAATCCCTTGAACAAGAACCTAGGCTACCAAGCTTTCCTCCATGATGCACAATACTCCAAATCCCCTATATCGGGTTCTCCCACCAAGTGAATCCTCCATGTGGCCATCAGAAGTGTGTCACTATCTATGTAAGAGATGTCCAATGCCCAAGGGAAGAACACCGAGCCAACAATCAACTAAGGTCAAGCATCCATTGAGCAAGTTATCTCAAGTGTGCATATCCATCATAGACCATCTCTCATTCTAAAATCCATCACGGACCATCCAGGGGATGAACATACACCATGTACGCCAAATCTCATGAATCACCAACAAACATGGTTTAAATACTTTCGAAGTAACCCAAACATCTAACTCTACGAGGAAGGCGTTTACACCAACACTTGTTGACTCGCTCTACAACTTCATCAAATCTTCTATTTGCAGATCATTGCTAGTTGCGGTTCCAGAATCAACCATTGTCATCTGCAGCAAGACTGTCAACCATGCCATCATAGCATCTCAATCATCTAATGAATAATGACCACTTTTGAATATAAAGGATTATTCCCTTGGAGCAAAAGCTAACTACCAACGTCTATCATCCTTAGTATCATGGATCACCATTAATGAACACATCTTGAACTCTCTAGGATATCTTGCAAAGACAATCACTTCTCCATATAAGATCAAATCGACCTTGGAAGGAAAAGCATATGGTATAGTCATGAAACTATGTAAGGTTGTCAACAAACTCTCCTCATGAGATTCCCTCTCATGCATCTCAAATCCTCTTGCAACTAAACTATATTGAATTGGGCCAACTCCCTCATTGCGATAGAATCCTCAAGTAAGAGTTTCATCAAGGGAAGCTCCCTCTATTTGAGAGAATATAGAATCCCTACCTTTGTACTCCAATAATACTCAAAGCAGCTGTAACTCTAGTATCAATCTCGATAACATCCTCCATCAAGGCAACACTCCTCTCCAATGAATTACTAGAAGGCTCATGGATGAAGTCAATCTCATCATCACACCTCTCCTTTGTACAGCTGGGAGTCACATGGATGGAAGAAAACAATGCTACATGACTAGCACAACTTTCTCTTACATGTTCTTGAGCCACTAGATCAACAATCTCCACATTCTCCTTAATCATGGGAGAAGAACCCCGCGCACTGAAAGATCTCACAATTAGAGTGCAAGGGTCAGAATTTGGCTCACCATGTGCCTCTTGAGAATTAGGTCTTACCAATCTCTTACTGAAATTTGTGTGTCGCTGGATCAACAAGTAACCTAAAAAGGCTACCCTCTCTCACCCCTCTAGAAAAAGTCTTTGTACTTGTTAGATTGCAATCGATGATGGTGCAATGCACTATTATCCCTCAAAAGAAACTCTCTAGTGTATATTTGTCATACAAGAAATTGAAAAGAGTTTTTTAATCAAACATGGAAAATATCACTTAGCTCAAGAACATCACTTGAAGGCATCTAGAATCAAATAGAGCCAACTCCTCTCACAGGGTACATGGCATCATCACTAAGTACCATAGTCATGTGCCTCTCTTACTCCCAAATCTTGCTCAATAGTAACTTGTCATATGTCATGTGTCTTGAAGCTTCACTGTCCACATACCAACCGACACTAGGAATGGTGTTAGAAAGATAAGATAAAGAAGATAATTTTATTAATGTCCAACCATTAGAGGAAATTTGGGGTCTAAAATGGGCCTTATAAGAAAACGCGTCAACAATAAATTTTGTGAGTTGGAATTCAAGAACCAATAGAATTTCAATAAAATGAGTCAACCATAATGGTTGAATTGACATATTTGTCATAAAAGAAAACTATTTTTTTGTTTGTATTTTCAACATATCTCCTTGTGTTTTTACTCAAATTCTTAGCGGGAAAGCTCGTTGGATGCGGAATTTAATTCCGCATCCAATGAGTACCCATACTGCATACTTTTGATAGACCTCGCTACCCGAAAAATAATAAATACCTAAAAAAACGTGATGATGACATCATCATCATGTTTTTTCAGGTATTTTTTGTTTTTGGGGTAGCAAGGTCTGTCAAAAGTATGCCGTGTGGGTACTCGTTGGATGCGAAATTAAATTCTACATCCAACAAGCTCTCCCGCTCAGAATTTGAGTAAAAACACAGGGAGATATGTCAAAAATACGAACAAAAAAAGTAGTTTTTTTCATTCTTCCTCCAAAATTAATAACTATTATTTTATTATTTTAACTATTATTTTATTATTTTCCTTAGGAGGCCCATTTTAGACCTCAAATTTCCTCTAATGTAATGACCACAAAAGTAGGTCAATGGGGATGCTGAGTAAAAAGTGTTATTACAAAGCAGGAGTACCAAACGACCACCTACAAAAAGTAGAAGACAGGAAATACAAGTAAAGTAGAATGGAGCATGAAATCTATGCTAGGTCATGGAAAACATGAGGAGCCCTCGACCTAGAGCAGGCAAGATTGCAATGGATGGAGATGCACAAGTCTAAAGGATCCAAGAGAAAGAAGATCTAGTAATAATGAAGTAGGTCTATTATAGGATAGACCCATCTCTCCTAACATCCGAGGTTGAATGAAGGAAACTCAAGATAGTATGTTGTCTAGAGGAAGAGTCGAGGGAAGACATGGGCTTCCCATTGTGCTGTTGTCAGGAGGAGGTATCCCATCCTTGAGGCCTGGGGGGTCTTGTTTGCCTCAAGGGGAGGGGTGGTCTAGTCCTATCATGTCATTGAAATCATGAGGGATGGAGGGTCTTGCGGGCTCGCACTAATTTGTAAGTTACGACTGTGTTGCTATCGGACTGTCTCTTAGTGCCTCTTCTTTAAGATATCACTATGAAGTAGGAAGTAATTCATTGGGTTGAATCTGTTGAGCAGAAGGGTGAAGAATATGGGCTTGGATTTTGATGGTCTCTTGCATGTATAAAGCCAAGCATCTTTGGTCGGGATATCTGAAAAAGATGGGGCAACGAAAGATGAAATGCTCCTGTGTCTCAGTCTCCTGAAGATGGCACAATCGACAGATCCTATCAGAATGGTTGATTTGGTGGTTTGTCTCTACTCGAAGTCTATGAGAGCCCACTCAGAATGGGCCAAGGGGAATGCTGGGAGCATGTAACCAATGGAAAAGGGTATACTGCGGTCAAATAATGAGTCCATCTCTCATCTCCAAGAAGTGCTTAACATAGAAGGCCATCTTAGGGTGTAACCCACCCCAAGTGTTAACCCAACTAATCTGGATAAATTGCCTGTAAATGTCATCTCTGATTATCTTGTTCATTTCCTGTCTAGTAGGTAGGAGGTGGCTAGGTGCATCCAAAGAATATCTAAAAGGAGGGAGTCGGTCCATTTGAATGCCCACGAAATCCAAGAGAACTAAGATCCCTGCAAGCCAACCTTGAGCATTTCTTGAAGGGCTAGATGAGGCAATAGTCTTTGAAGAGCAATAGGCCAAGTACATATACTTGTCACCCCTTGTCTCCAAGTTGGAAAAGCTCCGAAGGCAGTATAGAAAATAGACCAAACTAAAGATTGTCTCAAGTTGGAAGGGATGGCAGATCCTGTTAGAATGACCGATTTGGTGGTCCATCTCTACCTGAAGTTTGTGAGGGCCCTATTGCCCCCTTTCACAAACCTCGGGGGGATGTGGCAGAAATATTCAAGCCACTCGGTGTGTCCTTGGGGGCAAGTCTCGAGTCAAGGCTGTCACCTTGTTCTTGACTCCTCCGTTTAGGCAAACTCCTAACGAAGCCAAGCGGGGTAGACCCTAAAGAGTTGCTAAGGATGATTAGGCTTTAGTGATGATGGTTTAGATGAGTAAGACTTTTAGGAGTTTTTAATCAATAATGGAAACAAAAGATTTGTAAGATGAATCGATTACAGCAACATAAATAACACAAGAAATTGTAAATAAATTACTCAACTCATAAATCATACAGATAGAAACAATAAATATCAGTGTCGAATTGAAATGGAGTCATAAGATTGTGCATGCTAAAAAATGCTGAAGTAGATGTTTTGCAATTGTCTCTTGGTAAGTTTTAAATTATTGTGGAAAATGAGTGAATTAACTTAGGGGGAAGGGAACTCCAATAATACCTGAAGGTGCGAGGAGCATGTCCAAAACCCTTATTCGATGTGGCTCCCCGCAAGGAATATGTGGGCTGGTTGGAGTCTCTGAGACGTGTCCAACACTACACCAACAAGGGTGTAGCTTGGCGGTGTCTTGAGGGCACTGCCCAGTTGTTCCCGCTTCCTTTGTGGATTTTGCCACCGTAATGGATCAAATCGAGGTGTTGGATTTTCACCTGGGGAGGTTAATTGAGATGTGAAAACTAATTAAGCTAGTCACCCACGTTGCTTTTGATGCAGCCAACTGATCGATCGAACCGCAATGGTGCAGAGTATACACAACGGATCCTTGGTAAATTTTAAGGATTTTAAGAATTTGTTTTGTTTGTTAAAAAGGAAAATTTAATCTCCAAGAGTCTCTTTTGGTTCAAGTGAACCTCAATTGGGAAAGCGAGGAGGGGTGACTTCTAGCATTTAAAGTGAAATAAACTAAAATATAAAAAGACAAAACAAGTTATCTAATTAAATTTACTATGCATCTGTTTCCCCGTTCGGGTAACTCAGGAAGTCATGGGGTAAGTAGTAGTATTACTTTGATAAATAGAATATGGAATGATATGATCAAGTTTGCAGCATCTAACAAAGTATACTATCTTGCACAAAAGAACTAAACTAAAGCAAAACAAGAAAAATTAAAAAAAGGAAAAATGAGACAGAGATGCGGATCCCCCTGGGAGGATGGGGAATGGGATCTGAAGAGCCTACTTGAGATCTTTTTGTTTATCGCGGTTACAATCTTTATAAGAAGTGCTCTTTGGTCCTTGTTATCTGGGATCCAAAGGCTTACAAAAAGTGAGAAAAAAGAACCCAGAAGTAGGGGAAACCCCTGGGAAGCTTTGGATGGCCAAAAATTTGAAAATTGGGCAGAGTTTCCTTCTCCTTTTTGGTGAACCTGCTAAAAATCAGCAAGCATGAGTTAGTGAAAAGTGCCCAAATACACTTTGGAAGTGTCTTTGGACAACTTACAAAAATTTGGTAAAAAACTACTAAGTTAAACTACAAAAATGAGCGATAAGACTATGCATTTCTACAAGCTCTAGATCTACTTTCAATAATTTGTAAAAAATGAAAACCTTCCTAAACTAGATCTAAGATGCTTATGAAAATCTTTGAAAAAATGAGATCTAGATTTTTGAATGCTTATAGATGAGATCTAGTGAAGAAATTTTAAATATGATAAATTATACACTCATGCATAAACATAGTAACCAAGGAAATTTTGAATTTTTTAAGAAAAAGAGGAAGAGGAGTGAAGGTTGGTTTGTTGCTGGAATGAACAAGCAGAAGGGAGGCCCTTTTGTGGAGTGCAAAAGGACAGTGTCTTGAGCTTATTGGATAAGGAATGGCGTCAATCTTGATCCACACCTCATCCATTTGAGAACCTGCAACTAGATCACAAAAACTTTGCACAAATCTCGTGAGATCTGGATATATATATATATATATGTATAAAAAGAATGAAAGATGATGCAAAAATAATCTTATTTAAGCATGTAACTTAGATTCTTGAGCATATATAATATGAAAAAAAGGAGCAAGTAATCTTACATGCCAAATTTAAACTCTTACTGATTCAATTCAATTCTTCGAAGTCATAACACAAAGCAGCACAAAATTATAAAAATTTGCGGTTACCACATTTGCAGCATGACACTGGGAATCCACAAAAAGAAAGCACTACACAGTATAGCCTCCAAAGCTTCTTTATTCAGCCAAATGAATGAAAAATACCAGTATTACAATAGCCACTAGCTCTTCATCCAACTCTAACTAGTCTAGAATGAGAGGGTTGGGCTTTATTTTATAGCTAGAGAGGCCCAGAGGGGGCACATCCATTACTGAAGAGAGGGGTCAAGTTAAGGTAGTCTGGAACTGAGTTGAAGTGGAGATGTTTTAATGAGGTAGGCGCCACCTCTCAAGAGGTGTTCCACCTCTCCCCACCTAATTCACCCATTCAATAGAAAGTCGCGATTAAGTCCACACGCGAGAGAGAGGAAGAGAGGGCGCAAGCTTGACTGGGAATTTTCCTGACACCTCTCAAACCAACCTCAATCAACAGCTTAAGTCATGGAGATGACCCGCCTACCCAATCTGAAGCTGATGAAACTGATTTAGGAATTTGGGATTTTCTCCATTATTAATTATTTCTATTTTTTAATTAATAATATATATTTTTGGAGGTTTTTGACTTGAGTGATAAATTTATCAATTAAAACTTAGGAAAAGTGGGTTTTTGGGTTAAACGAGTGTTGAGTTAGAAAATGAGCACTCCCATGGAAAAATATGATCCCTAACCTTACTTTTATTACATTTCCAATTTTTCCAATTAGACTATTAAAAAATAGCCTATGTTTACGGGAAAAAAATATTTTTACTAAAACTTAAAAAAAAAGACTAGGGGGACCTAGAACATGTCCATATGACTCAATATTAATGCTTAGCATGTTTATATACATTGACACATAGACTCTAATAACCTCCAAGGCTTAAATACCAAGACGACCACCCCAACTTTGGAGGTATGAGTGAAAAACTTAGAAATTATTAGTCGTTTATTCAACAACAAATAATCACCAAGGGAAAAAACACTCTGGGTTAGTTGTATTGATATATAAGTCTAGGAGACTGAGTCTTTTACATACTCTACCATGCTAGAACATTTTATTACAACTCCCCCAAGGGGGGTATGAACATGTGGTACAAGAAAATTTTAAAAAAATTCCCAGAAAAAACCTGAATGACTTCTGAACTTTGAAGAATGAACAATGATGTTTGTTCGTCTCATTCGGCTCACTTGATACCACCAACTAAGTATGACTTAGTAGGTAACTGTTATTACAGATCTTGTAGTTGCCCTGGTGAATAAATCCTATACAGGATGGCAGAGGGGACATGCAACCAAAGCTGCGACCTACGGAAACCCTAACCCCCAAAAGATGGATGGTTGTCACGCCGATTAAGGATTCCTTTGCTTTATGCCACTAGAGAAGCCCAAGTGACAAAGGGGGAGACCCAAATCAATCCTGAAAGGAAAGACCCAAGACAAGTCACCAGATTAGACTCCTGTCGGAGAATTCGTGAGGTGAGTGCCTGAAACCCTAGATTTAGGGAAGAGCCACAAATTAAGGATACCTGAGAGGGGTAGTTATTTGAGATTGGAAATGTCACTCAGATGATTAAAATAGGTGGCTTACAAAGATTGAAGTCAGATCTAGGGTTTTAGTGTGCTGGTTCAAAAGATCAAACTGGGACCCTAGGGGGATTTATGCAGATGATTAAGAAATCCCCAGGACGAAGATGATATTGACAATTATGGATTCCTGTGCACTAGCTGGGATGAAAGATTTGATAATAAAAAATACCTAGAAGAAACCAGACAAAAAACAGTGGGAAAATGGCTGACTTGCTGAAGGGGGGTGTTTCCTCCCAGACAGAGACCGGTTCTTGGAGGGGGGAAGAGGAGTCCAAGCTAGACGTTTTTGAGGGAGAGGGGGTTTTTCATTATGCTGCACAAAACCCAGATCTCCGAATTTGCAGATTCCTAGTGCAAATTGGTCCGATGATTTTTCCTAAAGCTAAATGAGGGTTTTTCAATGAAAATTATTGATGGGCAATGCATGAAAATAAAAAGTTGGAGAACTTACCTGAGAAACATACCTGAATCATTGCGATGACCTCCTGGATGATGAAGAATGCCTTTCTTGAGATCAAATAAGAATTCTGGACAAGCTTTTGATGAAGTGCTGCTTCTGCCAGTGTCCCTAGCGCCCCTGTTTGCCTGCCAGACCAAGGAAAATCAATCAGAATGGCAAATAAACGGGAAATGTAAGCTAAAAGAAGTACAAGAAGAAGAAATCATAAAGAAGTTCAACTCCCTGATAACCAATTGCCGAGATCCAGCAGCAGGGTAAGACCCCCCACTAATGCGCTTCTCTTAGAATCACCTCCTTCAACCTGCAAGTAAACAGGTACAAGGAAAGATACAAAAACTATGCCAGATATATCTTAGTGCAGAAGAAAAGCAGTGTCAATCATCAACTCATTCATTCATCAAGCAAGTAGACAAGAGTGTAGTCCCAGGCAAAATCTCTTTATTCCAATTCCGGTGCCAAAGCTCATGCATTACAATGGGGGGGTCACCTCTCTTAAATAGTTTGAGAGAGACATAAACCCTAACTCACTTTATCATCCAACGATTGAGATTATAACATCATCAACGGTGGAGATAAAAAATATATCAATCAATACATGGATCAAGCGACTAAGTCAAAGAGGGGGCGCACTTTGCTCAAGGACGCCCCTCTAAAGTGAAATGTCACAACATAATATAAGATATGACATGATACATCATAGGAGGTCACTAGGGGCTTAATTCACCCTAGGCCCCTTTATAACTTCATAATATAAGATATAACAATGAAATACATCAATAGCCAATTAGAGGGGGCGCCCCTTAGGGGGTTTTCCTCACTGGCTGAGCCATAGATAAATAATCCAGACATCTGCTTATTGAAAACTGTTGGAGGACTGTTCAGGATGTTGAGAAATATCATCTGCCAAAATTCCATGCCAATTCCTTGACCTAGGAGGTCAAATCGATTTTTTCAGTGATTTTCTAGTTCATTTTGCTGGTACAATCTCTGGAAACTGATAAATCCATCATAACTCCATCCAGGGTGCAAATTGGAGCAAACTGATTACTCTGGATGATCTGGAGACATAGAAGAATGGTATAAGTGACTGCTCGAACTCCATGAAACACTACTCTTCTCTAGGAGAACCAATCATATTGCCATCTGGAATAAAAAATGATCATCTGGCCAATAATTAAGTGATAATAATCACTTTTTTGAAGAATTGGGGCCAAACTCTCAAAACTGAGAATATAGTATTGGTCCTGGGCATGTCTGGAACAAATATAGACCATGTTGTATTTTTGAGTCACTGCCTTGGGAATTGTGATTGACTTGGTCAACTAGGTTGACCAGGTCAAAGTACCCAAAATCAAGGTGAGATACTGTACTAGTATTATCCTGCCACATTCCAAGGTAAGACATGCTCCAATGGTGTATATCAAAACCCAACTTGAGTCAGTTGTTCATAATCATGGTGACCAACAATAATAATAAAAAAATATACCTTTGCTTCTGAAATATCTTTGAGTCCTCTGGAAATTTGCTTGCTCATGCCATACTTACAAAGTGTAATCCATGTGCTATAGATGGGTGATGATGGAAGAACAAGGTTAAGGGAAAAGGGGAAATGACTTTGACTAACTTTAACTCAGTTATCTATTCGACTGATAACCAATATACTCTACCATAGTGACATATGTATGCTAGATAGCAATAGGGAATGGAGGTGCTTCACAGATGGGTAAAGTACTTGGGTATGCTTCTTTCAGACTCTAGCAAGTTTTCCTTTGCAACTTTATTGCAATATAGGTCAAACTTCAAAGGCAGGTGCCCTGGAAGCCTTCTGGGCTCCAGTACTGACAAAGACCCAGTCTTTCTAGACTAGTCTTACCCTATGGCCCTATGGGGACCATTGAGCCAAACACTATACAAAGAGTGAGTGCTCATCCTTTGACCATTGACCTCTCAATATTTTTCACAATTTACATAAGATGGTAGCCAGCCTACAAGAGCAGCTGCCCTAGAAAGCCTTCTGGGCTTTCAGTAAATGACTAAGGCCTAGACCCGTTGCCAGCGAGCAGTCCATAGCCTCGACGGGTTTGCCTCTCCCTGAAGCCCCTGTGGAGGGAAAATTGACACTATACAAGGAATGAGTGCCCAACCTCTTAGCCACTTATTACTTTTTTCAATATTTCATACTTTTGTATCCTTTAGATATAACTTTTATGCGTTTCGATGCTTTAGTTTTTAGCAACACTGTTATGGTGGAGCACTTGTTTTGAGGACTTAAGGAGAACAACCCTGTGAACCCAGTCGCACTAGCCAAGACACATACTTCATAGTCCGAGACACATAGCAACATGGAGTCTATCATATATAGGGGTCAAAATGGGGAAAGGGTCTTCAATCTCACAAGTCTTCATCAGTCTTAGTCATGGGGTAAAAACAAAAGTGGATGAACTGGATGGACGGGCACAGATGTTATGGAACCAACCTAGCACTAAGGATTGTATTTTGTTTGAGCATGCCATGGGCAACATTCTTCACATTGAATTCCTTGATCGATCATAACACAGGTTAGAACAATATAAAACATATAAGCATAGGTCACCATAATCATCCTAACATGACGAGCGTAGGTGTCTGAGATACATCACAGAGCAAACTACACCAAGGAAATATACCTGATCTCACCATGTATACCTGTCTCCAGCTGATAAGTTTCTCTGTAACTATGTACCAAGTCTTGATCTGCTACTATGCTCTAATGAACTAGATCATCACCAAAATCCTCTCAATGGACTCCTGAGTCTCAGTCTTGGCAAGGAAAATATGAAGAACAAGGCTCTGAAGTGGAATGAAGTTGCAGAGATCCATGTTGATACCCCATGTAAAAGTAGCCCGGAATAGAAAAAGAGACAAGTCTGCATGCTGCATCATGGAAGCCTAGCTGAAAATGTATATGTGATAACAGTAACATCTGACTCCATCTAGGGACACGTGCTCTGATTGATCTTCTAATAAAAAAGAGGATGTGAGAACTCCAGGATCTCTGGGTCCATCAGTAACACATATATAAAAGGAAACCAACCGGGAAACTAGGTTATTGTACAAAGTTAGTATACAACATAATGTACAAAAAAGAAAAACTATTTTACAAAACTAATATACAACAAAAACCTTCAAGGTTAGTAAAAAGAAACACTATGATACAACATCTATAGTACAACAATATGTTACAAAAGTAAAATACATGCAAGGATAAGTTTAGGAATAGGCCCTGATACCACTGATGCCAATAAAGACATCAAACCGTCTTGCTGAAGAACATCTTGAGCAGAAGACCATTCACTAGAAGGTTTAATCTTTCCCCTTCCAGGTCATTTAGATAGAAGGAATTGGTGTCTGATACTTCCCAAATGATGTAAGGTCCCATCCATAGGCTGTCAAATTTTCCATGCTTTCCGAGTTTTTCCCTTTGTTTGTCCCATAATAAAACTGTCACCTTCTTGAAAGGATCCAGGTCTAGTAGACTTATCAAAAGTCGTCTTGATTTTATCTGAATTCTTGATACTCTGGTTAAGGGATTTTCTTTTGTTCTCATCTAACTTAATGAACTGGTTAACTTTGTTTTGAATAGCATCCTGATCTGAGCTAAAGTTCTGGAGAAGCTGATACACTGGAAGCTTTAAATGGATTGGTAAGGTGACATCTAGGCCATAAACAAGCTCGAAAGGACTCTTTTCGGTTGAACTCTTCTCTGTAATCTTACTATTCCATAATGCATACTTAATCTTGCTATCCCATGCTTTCTTGTTATCACCGACTGTTTTCTTGATTATGGTCATTAAGTTTTTATTACTTGACTCAGCTAGGCCATTTCCCTGAGGATAATAGTTGGATGAATGTAATAAGACAATGCCATATTTGAAACAAAAGGATGACATTTCTGAGGAACTGAAACATGGGCCATTATTTGTGATAATTCTGGCTGGCACATCGAATCTTGTGATAATCCTATCTTCCAGGAAATCCATGACTACAACATTGGTTTCCTTCTTGGTGGGTATTGCCTATACCTACTTGGTGAAATAATATGTGGTGGTAAGTATCTAAGAATAACCATTGCTTGAATTGTCTTTAAACTTACCGTTGAAATCAAGTCCCCACTGCTAGAAAGGGGCTTGGACCACTATTGGCTTTAAGGGCAAAGATTTCATCTTTTGCTTCCAAGTGAACAATTGACACTGAGGGAAAATTCTGGCAAACTTATGCACATCTGAAAAAAGGTTTGGCCAATAGTAACCTACTCTCAGGATTTTAAGGGCGGTTGTTCTTGATGCAAAATGTCCACCACAAAATCCTGCATGAAACTCAATCATGAGTCTTTTGGACTCTGGTTCATCAACATATCTAAGTACTAAGTTGTCCGGGTTTCTCCAACCCAAACCATCCCCCTTATTAAACAATATTTAGTTGATTTTAACCTTAATGCTCTTCGTTTATGGCCAAGTAGGTGATCAGGGCATGTAAGGTTATGAAGGAAAAATATGATGTTTGATACCAAGGTCGCTGCTCTAATCTCTGAAGCTCGTCTGATACACTTTGTTCTGGATTATTATTCTGACAAATCATTCCTAAGGCTTTCTCATTCCCTTGAGTCAACGTCTTTGCAAGCCCCTGCCCCTTAATTAACTTGGTGGGTTTCATTTCTAAGTCATATTCCTGAATCTTTGAAACCCACTTATCCCTGACACCTAGACAATCCTGCTGAGATATGATATCTTCGACAGCTGCATGGGGTACATACCCAATAATTTTGGAGTATCCAACATAAGTTCTAAAATGCTTAAGGGACTTGACAAGAGCGTAAGCTTGCTTTTCCATGGTAGTATACTTCAACTTTGAATTTTGCAAGGCTTTACTCATAAATGCTATAGGTTGCTCTTGTCCTTCACTATTTTTTTGAAGTAAAACACCAGCAAAGGTGTCTTCCGAGGCGAAAGAGAAAATTTGAAACTCTTTGGAATAATCCGCACTGATTAAGAAGGGTGACCTAGATATAACATCTTTGATATTTTTAAAAGCATCTTTCCCTTCAACCGTCCACTCAAATTTTAGCATCTTTGTTTAATAATTTTTGTAGGGGTTTCATTAGTTCTGCTAAATTTGGGATGAATCTCTTTATGAAATTGATCTGACTGTTGAAAGATTGGAGAGCTTTTAGATTATGAGGCAAGGGGACCTTCTTAATGGCTTCTACTTGTTCAGGATCAATCTTGACCCCATCCTTTGAGATGATGTGCCCCAATAACTTGGCTTCGTCAACCCAAAGATTGACTTAGCAAGATTTAAAGAAATGCCATATTTACGACATCTTATAAACACTTGCCTAAGATGACTTATGTGGTCAGGTCTTTCTTTTGAAAAAACAGTTAAGTCATCCTAATAAATTTCAATCACTTTGCTTATGAGTTCTTTAAAGGCAAAGTCCATGGCTCTCTGGAAAGTGGCACCTGCATTTAATAAGCCAGAAGGCATTCTTAAAAACTTATAAGTGCCCCAAGGTGTGGTAAGTGTTGTTTTATGTTGATCTTCTTTGTTCACCAACACTTGGTTATATCCAGAAAAACCATCCAACATGGACATCATTCCTGAACCAGTTACTCTTTGAAGCAATGTTTCCATGTCGGGCAATGGGTAATTATCTTTTAGGCACGATGTATTTAGATTCCTGAAATCTATACATATTCTAATTGACCCATTCTTCTTTCTAACAACAACTAAGTTGGAGTACCATGATGAATGTCTTGTAGGTGCTATTATCCCTGCTACTAACATCTTCTGTAAATCTCTCTAAACAATAGGGGCTAACTTAGGATTTATTCACCTAAGTTTTTGTCGGAAAGGTTTGATCTCTTTAGCCTCTTCTTTAAGGGGAATAGTGTGTTGAAACACATCTAGCTGATAAGCTTATAAGTTCATCATAGCTAAAGGCCAAAACATCTCTATACTCTTTGATTAGATTGATTAAGATATTCCTTTCCTTTTTCGAGGTACCTCGGGGTCCCTTTTTGTACCTATATTTATTTCCACATAGTACCCAATCTTTATTGATTCTTTTTTATTTTTATGTCGATCCTGTCTGTCAAACAACTTCTCAAAAGCTATAAGGCTACTCGAAATGTGATTTCTTACACTATCCTCATGTTCCCGATACTCTTTATCTTCCTGCTAGTAACTGATCTTACAATCCTCAAACTCCTGGAGATTATGGATGAATCTTAAGAGTTGTTTGTCATCATGAAAAACCTGCCAATGATCTACATTATCAGGAATTGAAGGCTTGAAATTGATTTCCATTTTACCATTTCCACTAATCATCTCATCTGAAGGCTGGAGGGTGGATGCTGGTACTACCAACTTATCTGCTAAACCATTCATTTCCCTAGGGATTTTTTGAAGATTAAGTGCATCAAACCAGTCCATGGTGTCCCATATAGCATTCCTATACTTAGTCTATCACTCTTACACTGATATTGGTTCTTAAGTTTGAGGATGACTAAGCATGAATCACCGTTTATGTTTAAATTTTTTATGCCCATGTCTTTAGCAGTTTCTAACCCTAGAAACAATGCCTCATACTCAACAACATTGTTTGATGCTTCAACTCCAATATAAAAGCAAAGTTGTAGATTTTATTAGAAGGAGAAATAGTTACGATGCCTACACCCTTTCTAGCTTTGGAATAAGCCCCGTCAAAGTACATTGCCAAACCTCATCTACCTTTTTATTCTTAATATTTTCTTTAATGGGGGCCATGAAGTTGGACAAGATGGCATAGTTTCCAAAGTTGTCAGTACAATGCACAAATTCATTTCCAAGCTTCTTAGGATTTTCTACATTCCTCTTTCTTTCGTTTTCCTTGTGAAGTATAACCCTTGAGTTTTCTGATGTAGGTATAGTTGCGTATGTCCAATCCATTTGGATGTGTCCACCTAGAGTTGCCGCCCACTTTTTGGACAAAAGCATTCCCCAATTATTCGGCACATCGATTACTACAACATCCATTGTCATATTGATGTCGGGATACTTAGCCAATTTTACTTGTAGGTTTAAGATTATTCCTACCACATCAACTTCTCTTGCATCCATTGCACAAACATTGTGGTAGGGTCGTGTGATCCTTAGATTCAATTGTTCCATTACTTTTCTTGTAATTACGTTTGATGAAGCACCTGAATCTAACATGCAGTTATGAAGAAGAAGATTATCAACTAAAAGAGAGACATAAAAAGGCGAACGATCTTCTCTTCTTGGATCAACACTATGAAGGACTATAGGCATATCCTCAAGGACAACAGGAAAATCTTCAAGGATGACATTGTTACTTGGAAGGAAAATCTTCAAGGATGACATTATTACTTGGAAGAGCAGTTTCTTTGACAATGTCATGGGCTTTGTTTTGATTACTTTTTAAAGCTTTCAACAACTTCTCTTTTTGACCAGGAATTTGAAGGATGTCGATTGCATAAGTTGAGACTTTAACATTATTTAACCACATTTCCGTGTCAAGTTTTGATTTTACAACAATAGGGGGGTTCATAACAAAAGGAGTTATTACCTTAGGTTTATACTGCTTAGTTGGTGTAGACTTCTCCTTTCTTTGGTAAGTAGCACCCTTGAATCTAGCATTCTTCATCTCTATGATTTGCTCTCTAGTAGGTTTCTCACCATAAGTTTGAGTAATGAAATCCTTCTCCTCACAATAATCTACGGCCTATTGCCAATGCTGGTATGACAAAGGGTAGGTTTGGCCTACCATGTTCACGAACTTGGGCTCGCTTGACGTGTATCTTGACTACTAAATTCAGGGAGTCCTTGTTCGATAACTTGATTTGCAATGTAACAAGTATTTTCCTGGTGAAACTGAGCACAAGGCCTACAATAAGGAATTGCATCTTCTACCATGTTGGTTGAATCTAACTGGTTTGGAATCCTAGGCTCTTGAGTTGGTGCTTTCTTCTGATACATTTGGTTAGGCTTATGTTGAAGGTTCCTTGGCACCTTTTTGTCGAAGCAGAATCTGATTTCGGGCATTTTTAGTTTTTGGCTTGTCACTACTACAAGAAATTAGGGCTTTTCACAGAAGTGGAATTTTTGAGTAAACCTAGCATAGGATTGTTCTCCTCCTCAAAATCGAAATTTAGAGACCAAGATCAAAATTTTTGGTTGGGTTAAACTCTAGGAAAGTCAAACCCTGACTTGACCCCAGACCAAAAAACCAACACTGCAGAAGACCAGCTCCAGATCCAGTCTGGGCATCTTAAAGTGGAAAGATCTAAATCTTCTGTATTTCCATTTGAGGTTCTCATTAAAGATGTTTCATCACACCAAGCTTGAGGATAAGCTTGAAGGAGTTGATAACTTCCGAGCATGGAAGTATAGGATTTCACTTATTCTTGAAGAAAATGAATTGGACACCTACATAAGTGGGGAGGTTCCAGTTCCAGAGGGAGATGAGGCTAAATCCTTACACAAGAAGAACTTGGTCAAGACCAAGAGGATTATTGTTGATTCTATCAAGGATCACCTTATACCACATGTTTCTTCCTTGAAGACACCTAAAGAGATGTTTGATTCCTTGACCAAGCTATTTGAAGGAAAGAATATAAATCAGAAGATGACTTTGCGAAATCAGTTGAAGAATGTAAAGATCCAGAATGCAGAGACCATACAGTCATACTTTACAAGGGTCTCTCAAATCAAAGAACAACTTGAAGCTGTGGGTGAAGACGCAGAGAATGGAGAAGTTGTGATGACCACCTTGAATGGTCTCCCTAGGTCTTGGGACTCCTTTATTCAAGGAATTCATGCTAGAAGAAAGTTAAGCACTTTCAGTAGGCTGTGGGAGGAATGCTCAGAAGAAGAAGCTCGAATCATAGCCCGAGAAGAAAAGATGGGAAATGAAGATCAAGCTCTCACAACACACACCAAGAATATAAAAAGGGAGCACTCTCATCACAAGAAGGGAAAGCATCACCTCTAGAATCAAAAAGATAACCCTAGAAGACCCAGGAGAGATCTATCTAATGTCAGATGTTATACTTGCGATGAGAAGGGCCATTTTTCTAGGGATTGTCCCAATAATAAAAAGAAGAAGACCAACAAGAAAAGACATCGTGCTCACACTGCAGAGGACGATGAACTTCCTAGGAAGAGAACCAGAGGAGATAGTGAAGATTCTTCAAGCGATGAAGAAAATGTTATGATTTCAGCTCCCACAGGTGCTATTTCACATGGGAGTAATGATTGGCTTGTAGATAGTGGGGCTTCCAAACATATGACAGGATTTAAGGAATCCTTTGTGAATCTATCTGAATATGAGTCACCTCACAAGGTGAAACTTGGGGATGACTACCAATACCCTATAAAAGGAAGTGGTGAAGCCTCTTACAAGCTAAAGTCTGGAAAATCCTTGAAGATGAAGGATGTTCTATATGTACCAGGACTCAAGAAGAATCTTCTCTCCATATCTGCATTGGATGCAAAAGGTATGAGAGTTGCATTTATTGATGGCCAAGTTCTTTTGTGGCCAAAAGGAAAGACCATAGATGATGCAGTAGTAATTGGAGAGAAAGAGGGAGGATTATACAAACTGAAGGGCCAACCTGAACAAGCCTTGGCCAACCTGAACAAGCCTTGGTCCATGACTCCATGGAACCAAGTGAATTATGGCACAGAAGGCTTGCACATGTGCACTATAGAGCACTATTACTTGCAAGCAAAGTAGTCAATGGTCTTCCTGAAATCCAGACAAAGCATGAAGGCATTTGCAAAGGATGTGCGAAGGGAAATAACATAAAGAAGACATTTCCAAGTACCGAAGCAAAGCAAAAGGAGTCTTGGAAGTCATCCACTCTGATGTATGCGGCCCAATGTCATCCAGTTCATTGAGTGGGTATGTCTATTATGTTTCTTTCATTGATGATTTTTCTAGGAAGACTTGGATATATTTCTTGAAGAGCAAAGATGAAGTATTCAACAAATTTAAGGAATTCAAAGCCCTGGTAGAGAATCACATAGATAAGAAAACCAAGACCTTTCGATTAGACAATGGTGGAGAATTCACATCAGAAGAATTCAAGGAATTATGCAGAGACTCAGGGATTAAGAGGGAGTTGACCACCCCATACAATCCACAACAAAACGAAGTTGCAGAAAGGAAGAATAGAACGATTATGGACGCAGCAAGGGCAATGCTTCATGATTAGGATCTTCCCATGCATCTATGGGCAGAAGTTGTAAGAACAACCATGTATGTACAGAATCATACTCCACATAGAGTACTGGACAACAAAACACCAGAAGAAACTTTCTTTGGCGAGAAACCAGAAGTCAACCATCTCAGGATATTTCGCTGCCCAGTGTACACACACATCCCAAAGGAGAAACGAACAAAGTTAGACCCTTCAGGAAAGAAGGGCATATTTGTGGGATATAGTGGAAACTCGAAGGCCTACAGAATATACTTTCTAGGGTACAAGAAGATCAATATCAGCAGTGACGTGACATTTGAGGAAGACTCAGCTTACAACAAATCCAGAAAACTACCTATTGAAGACATTAAAGAACTAGAAGTGCCCAGGATCCAAGATACAACAATGAATGAAGCAATTCCAGAAGAAGATCGAGAAATAGAAGAACCTCAGGAACCTGTAGATCCACCCCGTGAGAAGAATTCTTACAAGAGGAAACCAACATGGGTATGAGAGGCTATCCTAGATGGAGAGAGATATGGCGCTCCATAAGGAATACACAGAGAAAGGAAGAGACCTAGGCCATACTCAAGTTATGAAGCCATGCTGTGTGACATCATTAACAAGGAACCTTCCAGCTATGAGGAAGCAACAGAAAAGAAAGAATGGAAGCATGCCATGATCGAGGAATATCAGTCGATCATGAAGAATGATGTCTGGGATGTGGTCCCAAGACTAGAAGGGAAGTTTGTTGTGACTTCCAAGTGGATCGAGAAGATCAAGCATGTTGCAGATGACAACATAGAGAAATATAAAGCGAGATTTGTGGGATGTGGCTTCTCCCAGAAGGAAGGGATGGATTATGAGGAGACTTTTTCACCTGTAGCCAGATACACTTCCATCAGAACAGTACTTTCTCTGGCTGCAGTGATGAAATGGAAGATACTCCACAATATTCTTGAATGGTGTAGTGGAAGAGGAAGTGTATGTGGAGCAACCACTCGGATTTGAGACACCTGACAGGCAGACTCGTGTGCAAATTGAAGAAAGCTTTGTACGGATTGAAGCATGTGCCCATGACATGGTACGATAGGATGGACAGCTTCCCGAATAGTTTGAGCTTTACTAAGAGTAAAACAGATTGCAACCTTTACTACAAGGTTGAGGAAGGGAACCCAGTGATACTCCTACTGTATGTAGATGACCTATTTGTGACAGGTGAGGATGGGTTGATTACAGATACAAAGAGGAAGCTTGCTGCCGAGTTCGAGATGAAGGACTTGGGCATGATGCATTATTTTCTAGGTATGGAGGTGTGGCAGAGTACAGATGGGGTCTTCCTTGGTCAAGGGAAGTATACAGTAGAGATCCTAAAGAGATTTGGGATGATGGACTGCAAGGCAATAACCACACCCATGGCATTGAACTTGAAGCTACTTTGCGATGCTTCATCAAATTCAGTTGATGCCACGGTATATCATCAGATGATTGGATCATTGATGTACCTGACGAACATGAGACCAGACATATGTTTTGTTGTGAACACTTTGAGCTAGTTCCTGACGGATCCGAGACAAGTTCACTTGGTTGCTGCAAAGTATATATTGAGGTACCTGAAGGGTACAATTGATTATGTGCTCAGATATGACGTGAATCAAAAGGTTAACCTGCAGGGTTATGTTGATTCAGACTGGGCTGGCAGTGCCTTAGATAGGAAGAGCACTTCAGGGTGTCACTGCAGTATGGAATCAGGTGTGATCTCTTGGTTTAACAGAAAGCATTCTTGCGTGGCACTGAGTACAACCGAAGCAGAATATGTCGTAGCTTGTTCAGCTAGTTGTGAGGCAGTATGGCTTAGGAAGCTACTGTCTGATTTGTTTGATCTCTAGTTAGAGGCGACTTGTATTTTCTGTGACAACCTGAGTTGTGTGAAGTTGTCCGAGAACCCAGTGTTCCATGACAAGTTGAAGCACATTGAGATCAAGTACCAGTGTATTAGGAATATGGTGCAGAGAGGAGCAGTGAAGCTCCAGTATGTTGCGACGGACGAGCAAATAACCAATGTGTTGACCAAGCCATTAGCCAGAGTGAAGTTTGAATACTTCAGAGAGAAGCTTGGTGTACTTCAGATCGAGGTTCCTCCCAAGGGGAGGTGACGGGTCCGGAAGACGCAGATGCATGAGAGCCATTCTCACATGGTGGTAGGTGTGTCCTCTCATGTGTATTAGGAATATGGTGCAGAGAGGAGCAGTGAAGCTCCAGTATGTTGCGACGGACGAGCAAATAACCAATGTGTTGACCAAGCCATTAGCTAGAGTGAAGTTTGAATACTTCAGAGAGAAGCTTGGTGTACTTCAGATCAAGGTTCCTCCCAAGGGGAGGTGACGGGTCCGGAAGACGCAAATGCATGAGAGCCATTCTCACATGGTGGTAGGTGTGTCCTCCCATGGTGCAGATGTAAGGGTTGTGGTCGAGATGTGTGCATTTGGTCTGTGCTCCGAGTGACGATGAGGTGATCTGAAGATGACGAGACGATAGTAGGGGACTCAGGTTTTGCAGAGGCATATAACAGTCCTGGGATGCTTCTTCAGGTTTTGCAGAGGCATATAATCAGTCTTGGGAGATCCTTCAGGTTTTGTAGAGGCATATAATCAGTCCTGGGATGCTCCTTCAGGTTTTGCAGAGGCATATAATCAGTCCTGGGAGATCCTTCAGGTTTTGCAGAGGCTTATAATCAGTCTTGGGATGCTCCTTCAGGTTTTGCAGAGGCATATAATTAGTCCTGGGAGATCCTTCAAGTTTTGCAGAGGCATATAATCAATCCTGGGATGCTCTTGCAGGTTTTGCAGAGGCATATAATTAGTCTTCAGAGATCCTTTAGGTTTTGCAGAGGCATATAATGAGTCCTGGGAGATCCTTCAGGTTTTGCAAGGCAATAAGTCCTGAGCTATACCTACTTGATGATTTGAAGACCTACATGGAGGCTAGGTCTACATCTAGCATGAAAAAGGGTTGGCTTTGTGGAACTTCCTATGACGAGTAGATTCGAGAGATAGCACCATTTGTTCAAGATGACGAGAACAACAGCAACAGTGACGATGATGATCCAATGTTGAAGACTTGTGCCTATATGTATTGATGTCTATGTCAAGAGAATGCCTTCCTCGTTAAGAGGGAGTGTTGATGTAATTGTAACTTCGAAAGAAATTCACTTGTATATTTCATATTGTATTTCATTGTACTTTGACGAAGATGTTTGTTTCTCCGATCGGGAGAGTCATTAATGTAATTAAGTCATGTAAAGTCATTGAGGTTAACCCTCCATTGTATGTCGAGGCATTAGGCCCGCTCAGTTAAGTTATATTAGGGTTATTAGATTCTCCTAGAGAAGTCGGCCCTGTAGGGAAAGTGTTAAGTGGAAAAAAGGTATAAATAGAGAGTGTGACTTTCTATTTTAACACACACACTCACTCATCAATAGCGCATGAGAGAGAGGGGACAAATTTGCACAAGTGAGAGAGAGAGCAGCCGTCGAAGATCATCTTTATACTTTTGGGTTTTACTTTTGCTACTGGTGCTCATTCTATCTCTGAGGAAGTTGCGGGGTTTTCTCCTTTATGGTTTCCCCGAGGAAAATCTTTATGTCTCTTGTTTCTTGTGATTATTATTGTGCATGTCATCCTCTCAGATAAGATCCTAGATCATATTGAATAAACTGTAAAATTCTAACATGGTCATGGGCAACTTGATTGCAATAACCATCTAGATGCGTGGAAAACTTTTGAAGATGGGATTTGAGCGAAATGGAATTTTTGCCCTAAAAGATAGGCAGCTTATCGATAGCATCATTCGGAATGGCATGAGGAGCACCTGCTATTTGAGAAAAGTCAAGGGGTTTGAAGAAATCAGACATTTCTTCAGATTGATGGATGCGACTCTCTACAAATAGATGATGGATATCTGAGAGGGATTGGGACCCTAAATCTTCAAGGATTCCACGAGAAGTCTATCTATTCAATCTCCTTCTATAAGCCCTTTCAGGCTCAAGGATGAGATCAAATACTCCTTTAGAGTTTCTTCGGGTAGAATACCTTGGATGGATATTAAACAGTGGAGTCGCCAAATGGATCGAGTTTGAATTTTATTTTTTAAAGACAAGATCTATCAAATTTTTATCTTTTTATCTTTTTGAAACAAAAAGAAGAGTTAAGTCGTACTCGGGAATAATAAGATTTATCTGCGGCAATGGCACTAGAAAATGTTGCTTCCTTTCACACACCTGGGGGGGATGTGGCAGAAATCTTCAAGCCACTCGGTGTGTCCTTGGGGGCAAGTATCGAGTCAAGGCTGTCACCTTGTTCTTGACTCCTCTGTTTAGGAAAAATCCTAACGAAGCCAAGGGGGGTAGACCCTAAAGAGTTGCTAAGGCTGATTAGGCTTTAGTGGTGATGGTTTAGATGAGTAAGTTTTTTAGGGGTTTTTAATCAATAATGGAAACAAAATATTTGTAAGATGAACTGATTCAGCAGCATAAATAACACAAGAAATTGTAAATAAATTACTCAACTCATAAATCATGCAGATAGAAACAATAAAGATCAGTGCCGAATTGAAATGGAGTCGTAAGATTGTGCGTGCTAAAAAATGCTGAAGTAGATGTTTTGCAAATGTCTCTTGGTAAGTTTTAAATTATTGTGGAAAATGAGTGAATTAAGTTAGGGGGAAGAAAACTCCAAATATACCTGAAGGCACGAGGAGTATGTCCAAAACCCTTATCCGATGCGGCTCCTTGCAAGGAATATGTGGGACGGTTAGAGTCTCTGAGACGTGTCCAACACTACACCAACAAGGATGTAGCCTGACAGTGTCTTGAGTACATTGCCCAGTTGTTGTCGCTTCCTTTGTGGATTTTGCCACCGCAACGGATCAAATCGAGGCGTTGGATTTTCGCCTGGGGAGGTTAATTGAGATGTGAAAACTAATTAAGCTAGTCACCCACGTTGCTTATGATGCATCCAACTTATCGGTCAAACCGCAGCAGTGTAGAGCATACACAACGAAGCCTTGGTAAATTTTAAGGATTTTAAGAATTTGTTTTGTTTGTTAAAAAGGAAAATTAAGCTTCAAGACTCTCTTTTGGTTCAAGTGAATCTCAATCGGGAAAGCGAGGAGGGGTGAATTCTAGCATGCAAAGGGAAATAAACTGAAATACAAAAAGACAGAACAAGTTATCTAATTAAATCTACCACGCATCTCTTTCCCCTTTCAGGTAACTTGGGAAGTCATGGGGTAAGTATTAGAATTACTTTGATAAATAGAATATGGAATGATATGATCAAGTTTGCAGCATCTAACAAAGATTACTATCTTGCAGAAAAGAACTAAACTAAAGCAAAACAAGAAAAAAAAGAAGGAAAAATGAGATAGAGACGTAGATCCCCCCTGGGGGGATGGGGAGTGGGCTCTGAAGAGCCTACTCGAGATCTTTTTATTTATCGCGGTTACAATCTTTATAAGAAGTGCTCTTTGGCCCTTGTTATCTAGGATCCAAAGGCTTAAGTGAGAAACAGGAACCTGGATGTAGGGAGAACCCTTGGGAAGCTTCGGATGGCCAAAAATTTGAAAATCGGGCAGAGTTTCTTTCTCCTTTTTGGTGGACCTGCTAAAAACCAGCAAGCATGAGTTAGTGAAAAGTGCCCAAAAACATTTTGGAAGTGTCTTTGGAAAACCCATAAAAATTTGGTAAAAATCTACTAAGTTAAACTACAAAAAGGAGCGATAAAATAACTACAAAACTACTAAGCTTTCCTTGAGATTTTGGCTTTCCTTTTGGAAAGCCAACACGATGTGCGCTTTGATTACAAAATTTAACTTTTAGATTTGAAAGAAAGACTATGCATTTCAACAAGCTTTAGATCTACTTTCAATAACTTGTAAAAAATGAAAAACTTCCTAAACTAGATCTAAGATGCTTATGAAAATCTTTGAAAAAATGAGATCTAGCTTTTTGAATGCTTACAGATGAGATCTAATGAAGAAATTTTAAATATGATAAACTATACACTCATGCATAAACATAGTAACCAAGGAAATTTTGAATTTTTTAAGAAAAAGAGGAAGAGGAGTGAAGGTTGGTTTGTTGCTAGAATGAACAAGCAGAAGGGAGGCCCTTTTCTGGAGCGCTGAGGGATAGTGTCTTGAGCTTATTGGATAAATAATGGCGTCAATATTGATCCACACCTCATCTGTTTGGGAACTTGCAACTAGATCACAAAAACTTTGCACAAACCTCGTGATATATATATATATATATATAAAATGAAAGATGATGCAAAAATAATCTTATTTAAGCATGTAACTTAGATTCTTGAGCATACATGCTACGAATAAAATGAGCAAGTAATCTTACTTGCCAAATTTAAACTCTTACTGATTCAACTGAATCCTTTGAAGCCAGAACAGAAAGCAACACAAAATTTGAAAAATTTGCAGTTACCACATTTGCAGCTTGACGCTGGGAATCCACACAAAGAAAGCACTACACGGTATAGCCTCCAAAGCATATTTATTCAGCAAATGAATGAAAAATAACAGTATTACAATAGCAACCAGCTCTTCATCCAACTCTAACTACTCTAGAATGAGAGGGTTTGGCTTTATTTTATATCTAGAGAGGCCCAAAGGTGGCATATCCATGACTGAAGAGAGAGGTCAAGTTAAGGTAGAGTGGAACTGAGTTGAAGTGGAGAGAT
The DNA here is from genome assembly GCA_001517045.1 of Pseudotsuga menziesii. Lineage (NCBI taxonomy): Eukaryota > Viridiplantae > Streptophyta > Pinopsida > Pinales > Pinaceae > Pseudotsuga > Pseudotsuga menziesii. The sequence continues at coordinate 65,641 of LPNX010032601.1, forward strand.
CTTAATGAGGTAGGCGCCACCTCTCAAGAGGTGTGCCACCTCTCCCCACCTAATTCACCCATCCATTAGAAAGTCGCCATTAAGTCCACATGCAAGAGAGAGGAAGAGAGGGCGCAAGCTTGACTAGGAGTTTTCTTGACACTTCTCAAACCAACCTCAATCAACAACTTAAGTCATGGAGATGACTTGCCTACCCAATCTAAAGCCGATGAAACTGACTTCAATTAAATCCGACAAGATTCTATTGATTTAGGATAATTTTAATTTTTTGGAGATTTTTGACTTAAGTGATAAATTTATCACTTAAAACTTAAGAAAATTGGGTTTTTGGGTTAAACGGGTGCTTTGAGTTAGAAAATGAGTACCCCCATGGAAAAATCCGATCCCTAACCACACTTTTATTACATTTCCAATTTTTCCAATTAGACTATTAAAAAATAGCCTAAGTTTACGGAAAAAAAATATTTTTACCAAAACTTAAAAAAAGCCTAGGGGACTTAGCACATGTCGATATGACTTAATATTATTGTCTAGCATGTTTATATACATTGACACAGAGTCTAATAACCTCCAAGGATTAAATACCAAGACGACCACCCCAACTTTGGAGGTAGGAGTGAAAAACTCAGAAATTATTAGTCGTTTATTCAACAACAAATAATAACCAATGGAAAAAACACTTTGGGCTAGTCGGATTGATATATAAATCTAGGATACCGAGTCTTTTACATACTCTATTATGCTATAACATTTTATTACAACTCCCCCAAGGGAGTATGAACATGTCGTACAAGAAAATTTTAAAACAATTTCCTAGAAGAACCCTGAATGACTTTTGAACTTTGAAGAATGAAGAATGATGTTTGTTCGTCTCATCTGGCTCACTTGATACCACCAACTAAGTATGACTTAGTAGGTAACAAGCCCAGTTGGAACTGATTGAGGGGAATGTGGAGAGCATGTAACCAATGGAAAAGGGTATACTGTGGTTGAATGTTGAGTCCAGCTCTCATCTTCAAGAAGTGCTCAGCATAGAAGGCCATCTTAGGGTGTAACTCGCCTTGTGTTAAGCCCTAAATGGTGACACATTACCCCATATATTGTGGCGCATTCATATTATTGATATCGACTTGGGTCCATTAGTGGTAATTGTCATTAATATTATTATATTATTGATGTTGGCTTGAGTCCATTAGTTGCAATTGTACCTCCTTGTCTGCTATAGATATGAAGCAGACCTTTTCAGTTGAACCATCTTGTCTTGTTTTGTATTCAGTACATTGTATAAGGAGGTTGCCCTCTTGAAAAGGATTTATATTCATCTCTTTTCTTCATTATTAAGGTGTGGATTACTCTCTCTTGTCTATTTATTCTCTTTGTGGAATTTGTTGAATAACCTTTGGTATTAGAGCTTGGATGCTTCCAAAATGAGTCATCTTGGCATTTTCCTACAACTTTTTTTCTAGGACGTTTCAAATAGTGAAACTTGCCCAGAACCCGATTTGTTACAGTTTTGGAGCTATACCCATTGGAAGTTAGGGCTTCTGACTAGTCCAAAAATTTGTTTCAAATAGGTGTTCTGGGCAACACTGTTGTATCTAGAGCATGCAGAATCCAAATTGAGTGAGATCTATTGCATAAGAAAGAAGACGGACCACAGTATCTGTTGTAACAATGTTAGAATCAAATCCAAAAAATTGGACATATGGAAGGTTGTACACTTTCACTCTTATGAAAGGGAAAAAAATAACAAGTGTTGGGAAAATTGCCATAACTTTTTATTGGCACATTAGAATTAGGTGATACCTGTAACATCGAAGAGAATACATATTAGGTTATTGCAAAAAAAAGTTTCTGACTTAAAGGTGTTGAAATTTTTAAGAGTTACCTTAGTTGGAATGTCGTCTAGCAAATCAGTCTTTAAGTCAAGGTTTGAAAAAGCTACGCCATTTTAAATTTGAACAACTTTTAGTAGAAGGATCTATTTTGGGTGATCTCAAAGGTGTGGCAATTATTGTAGATATTTATTTTATTAGTTCCACACGGGACTGAAAGGTGGTGGAAAAAATCACACTCTGCTCAAACCACTAGAGGATTCATCCCTCACCTTTGATGAAAGTGAAGACCTATCTTTTCGAGTGTCCAAGTAAGATCTGATTAAGGGGACTGTGAGAACGGTTGATTTAGATAATTTAGAGAATAAGATGAATAATATAGAGGAAAATATGGAAGGATTGCTAAGCTCATACAAATTCCAAAGGAGAATCACTCTAAAGGTGAAGACATGTCCCAGGGTACTCAAGAAGATAAAGATAGTGTCCATGTTGAGCAAGCTTCCATTAATAAACACACTCCAAGGGGATTTGATTCTAATAATGGAAGTAATTAGGGGTGGTCCCCAAGGGGTATCTAACTCCCCAAGAGTGGCATGAGGAAGTTTGATGGCAAGGAACCCATAACATGGATATTCCAGATGGAGCAATTCTTTGATATACAGCAGGTGCCAAACCTACAAAAGGTAACTATTGCATTTTTATATTTAGAACCTGACTAGTTCGTGTGGTACTAATAGCTTTGTGAACACAAAAAGAACTCCATTGTCTCTTGGTTTTTTTTTACAGAAGAATTGATATCATATCATGATGACGTTTAGAGCAATCCTTATTTACCCAATTGATAAATCTAAGGCAAAAGGGTCCAGTAATCGAGCACATTCAATAATTTCAAAATTTAGAGTCTTAGAGTGGAGGGCATACTAGATGATAAATTGTTGGATCTCCTTATTGGAACCTTGAAGGATAGCATTCAACATGAGGTGTGTCTCTTCAAATCAACATCCTTAGAGAAGGCTTTCATGTTGGTTATTAAATTTTCTTAGAGGTCTCTGTAATCACATATATAGTAGCCAGACTACCATATTCTATTTTTCAGATTTCAGTACATTGTTCAACCGGTTCCCTTACATATGAGAGGCTGAGATGAGCATCTATGATGGATCATGATTTGATTGATGGACTGTAGTACTCTTCCATGCCACGACTGAGTCTCAGGACACTCAGATTTAGAGACTGAAGTAGTCATTTTAGCTATTTACAGAGCAATTATTGGTGCCCAGAGTTGTATCAGTGCTTTCTCATTGGACTGATGTTGGTTCAGATGGATTATTTACATGTTTATGACTCGGCTTATATTATCTTGTGTTATGGTTATCATTTGCTCTTATACTCATTTTTGTGACATGTATTAGCATTTAGTATCATGATCTAGCAGTCATATAAATATGTGGACTTGGATGTATTGATATTATGTATTGATGTCCCTACTCAGACTTGGAAGTTCTTGATCTATACTCATTAGTTTTACCCTCCTTAGGGAGAATAGAGGTAGTCATTCTCACCATACTTTGGCTTGTTAGTGTTGGTTTCATTATTCATTGTCTCCACCCATCCATAACCTTCCAATTATGTTATCAACTCGACCTACTACTTGAATTATGGCATGGAGGACCTTTCTCCACTAGAGCTTTTGTTGGACAAGCCTCCCTGTTATTTGTGTCTCGGCTCTGAGTCGCTTAGGTTGTGTTGGCTAACCTGAAACAAGTAGTGCTGCCATCAATACAATTTATTTGGAAATGAAATGAATATCTTATGAAAAAGCCCATTCATGAAAAGTAGTGTTTTTAAACATACGTGAATGCAAGGCTAGCCTAATGAAATTGGCTTTGAAGTACAATGAAAATAATATCTTAATACATTCATGAAAAGTAGTGTTTTTCAACATACATGACTGCATAAAGCATAAATAATAAAAATCCATGCAATAAGAACATGGACCAAGGCTATGGAAAATCAAAGGCCCAAAAAAGCAATGGTTCCTAAAGTTATATCTAAAGATTGCTGGCCTTACTTGTATTGAGTTGGATTGTGAGCATTTGTCAAGGTGAATAAGCACCTCTGAAGTAACTCACCCATTGGTAGTCACCCTTTGGCCTAGTGTTGTACAGGAATAAACACCTTATAACCGAAGGTCTGGGGTTACCAACATACTCATAAAACTTGCAGGCAATCGACTCTAGAGTACAGAAAAGGAAATAGGAGGATAGAAAAGACTCACCCGATACACGACGGTTGATCCTAGCTTTGTCCTCTTTCGCTCTGCTTCTCCTCCAAAGCCTTCTGGGATGCTTCTCCTTCACCTGTCAAGAGAAAATCCTCCAAATGCAAGATGATACATGTATATAAAACTGGTTAGATAAATCATATACAGAGTGCTTAATCATAAGTATTCATCAACCCATGATACATGAAATACATTCAAGACACATATGGAAGAAGGATTCTCTTTATTAGCAATAATGAATGAGTTCAGGTTACAACCCAACGCCTGAGACAAGGACTCCTCTGCAACCAAAGGATTCTGAGTTCCACTGCTCCAAAGACTTCTGAATAGACTCCACCAGCATAACTTTGCTCCAAAAGTATATGTGATTAATACTCTCCCCAAGGCCTTTATTTATACTTGGTGAAATAAGGCAGTTTCGAGGGTTGAGGAGGTTGAGACAGTTAAGGTGATTATGGTTAAGGGCTTAACAAATCTCAGATAATCGTGATTTATTATTTTTAATGTCGAAGGAAGGTGTACGCGGGTATTAATACTGGCAACTCGCGTATGACACGCGAGTTGCTCTAAGGGTAACCCGCGTACAATTCTGTATGCGAGATGCAATAACCGATACTCACGTACAACACGCGAGTTGCATATAGAAAAAGTCGCATACAGAACTTGACATATTTAAAGGTAAAAATAACCAGCTGGATGGATGATAAATGTAGTTCATAATATGCCCATCTATAGTGTTTTAGGCAACCCTCAATCCATAAATGTCCTTTTGTGTGCCAACATAAGGAATGTCGGCACTCGGACGGAGAGGTGCCATTCAGGTGAATAACAGATGCCCCCTAATGTGTGAGGTCAGAGGGAAACGATGGTCGAAATACATTATAATCTTTATCTTTGGAGAACTCAGAAATCCAATGGAGCAGAGAAAGTACCTGAAACAAATACATAGTAATGTCATATACAAAGTCATATCTGAGGATGCTATGTTCAATTTACTGGAACACTAGCTCCTTTACAATATTTGAGTACATCATATGATACGGGTATGAAACCATGTATATTACAAAGGTGGATCAAAGCCACAATATACAAGAATGATGAGTCTTCAAAGATCTGGAAGCTTTGTACATGAATAGAACATCATCTTGCGCAACTTAGTCCATAGGTGAGGAACTAAGGTCTTCATAAACTATCCCAAAGAATCAGTACAATCCCAGCCATGTGAATACAAGTAGGTTGAAGTCGAACATGGAAAGGATTCAACAGTTTGTCAATCAATAAGTAATAATTAACAACTGAAGCAAATGAATTCACTAACGAGGGAAGTGAATCCTGAGGTACGATCGTCAAAACTCTAGGTCTTCGTCATCAGGAAGTACTGAAACGGAAACATGCTGTGATAAGGAAGGCAGTAGATCCTCCAACGGATCACAAGAGTGACTAGAAACTGGGTAATAGAAGGGAGACACAATAGATAACAGATATAACAATGATGGGATCAGGATATAGATCAAACATTGGGTGAAGTCCTTGAACAATGGGCACGACACAGAGATGACCCAAGGCAGCGTTTAACTTATAGATAGAACAACTAGACTTATCTGTCATATAGGAGACATGATCAGATTCCCCAGGTATAACGAACAAGAGGAGGAGTAGGAAACTCAAAGTAATGGCTGAACAAAAAGTGATCACTGAAACACGGATATTGGAAAAGACAAAGAGTGCTATGTTCAAGGACGACATGCTGCCACTACTGAAAACAAGAGAAAACTTCTTCCTTACCTTCCCTGTTAAATTTTAACGAGATCAGGAAAGTTAACTCGGATCCCTCTTCATTTTTTAACAAGCTTGAAGAGACGGGAAAATAATGCTTGATAGTGTCACTGATTCGTGGATTTAATGAGCCCGAACTAGTACATGCTCAGTTGGTGTTTTCATATTTAGAGAGTCTGAAAACTCCAAAGAAGACTCCAGGGGGGGTCTTTTTTCGTCCAATTTAGTCTCCTGAGGCCGAAAAAGTATAAAACATACCACATAAGAACTCTCTTAACTTCCGTAGAAGAAAAGGTGAACCTTTTTCGTACTTGGTCACGGAGGTTCGAAAAAGGTTAAATTACCACCTACCCAACGCTCCTTCCAAAATAGCATAAAATAGCTTGAGTTTTACGAGTGTGAAGGAAAGCAAGATCACTCGGAAAGATCCATTTGATTACAAGAAATGGGACTTACAACAATAAACTCGTTGCTTTGTTCTTAAGTGTTTAACGAGCATGACAAAGACACAAAGTACAGTCGAAATCTTTTTCATGTTTAGGTCCAGAGCACGAAAAAGAGAAAACTAAGCTCATACCGGGTGTTCATTTTCCGTAAATTTAGTCCCTCAGGTCTGGAAAAGTGATAAACCTATACCTGAGAATACTCTTCTCAATTCAAAAACAAAAGAGAGCGATCATTTCTCGTATTATTCCGCATGGTTCGAGAAAGAGATAACCTACCACCAATGCGGATGCCCGTTCACATATTCTTAATGAGCTTGAACGGACGAGTTAACTCGGCAGTCAAGTCTGTTTTGAAGGAGTCAGACCTGGGCTTAAAAAAATTCCATAAGGGCGGGGAGTCCTATAAAAGGATAGCTTGTAAAAAGAGATTCAAAAGAAGCTCTATTTGGCGTGAAAAATAGCTAAAAGGATACCCCTGTACTTGAAACAGTTGCGGCATGAGTACCAAAGAACAACATAGGCTTGGAAGGAAGATACTCATGAAAAAATGGTCCTATCCACGGAAGAACAATGGTAAAAACAAGGAACTAATGGTTTATAATACCATAGTCCGTGGCAAAATGTTGAATGCTAAGGTTAATGTGGATTGAATAAAGATGCCAACAATGTATTGGAAATGACAAAACCACCCTATTGGAGCAACAACACTTTATAATGGCGAAAAAACTGTTTCAAAGCAAAAAGAAATATGGTATTAGTTGAATGGATTTTCAAACTATAGAAAAAACCCACTTAGAGAAATAAAATTTCTATAAATAGTTGAAAATCAAAACAAAACTCACCATTTGAAATTTTTAGCCATAAAAAGCAAGTTCTTCCCTCTACCTTTGTTCGATCGTTGTGGACAATCTAACCGACGAAATCAAATTCCGCAAGTTGCAGGTAAGCCTACACCTTGAGCTCTTCATTTTGATCCTAGCAATTATTAATTTGGAGTCCGAATTTCATATTTAAAAGCATCCTGAAACATGTCACGGTGTGTACGTGGGTTCACAGTGGGAATACTTACGTACACGCGTTCTGTACGTGAGTTGCCTGTATAGACAGTCGCGTACAGTACGTGACATGTCTAACTAGACAATCGCGTGTACTGCGTGAAGGATAAAAAGCTAAATATAGTAAAAATTTTTAGAATTTTTATATGAAATTACTGAATCAAATTACTTGTTTTGCTAGGTGTAAAGATGGTTTTGGAATGGAGGGAATGGGAGCATGAAACAATGGACCAAGAAGCGCTCCAAAGTGCGTCCACTATACATGCATTGCAAACAAGTGGGTATTAAAGTTCTTTTGCACATCACCCATGCGGGCCAATGTCTGCCTACTTGAGTTCATGATAAATTATTGGGATCATGATTTGCGGATGTTCGACCTACAGGGTGAGACCTTGGAGATTACTACTGAGGACATGTATTTCATTACCAGTCTGTCACGATGAGGAGCACCGGTCAACTTAGAGGGCACCGGCAGGGGCGGTGACCCTTTAAGTGTCCAGAACTACATAGACGTGTTTTGCACACCAGGCACCCAAAAGAGAGGGAGCTGTGTCCCTATTGTACATATCCGTGACTTTACTCTATAGGTACTTGCGAGCACTATTGTGAGGATTTCGGGATCCTCCTCTTTACATTTGGCTACATGGAACCAAATGAGGCTGGCAGTGGACTGTTTTCGTAGTGCTCTCTATGATTGGTGTTCGGGAGTTGTCCCTATCATGAAAAGACAACTGTCCGATTGCAAGAGAGGAAGGCAAAATAACTTTGGTTATGCGAGCATATTGGTTGCCTTCTTCTTTGAGAGAGTACCAGGATTGAGCCCTGCCATACCTCTACCAGTTCGATCTCCACGTCAGCCGAGGCTGAGCAGGTGGGGAGACATCTTGCTCCGTCAAGGAGGAGGAGACACANCCCAGGATTGAGCCCTGCCATACCTCTACCAGTTCGATCTCCACGTCAGCCGAGGCTGAGCAGGTGGGGAGACATCTTGCTCCGTCAAGGAGGAGGAGACACAGTACATAGTGTATACGATGATGATTTCTATATCTGGTGGGAACGACAACTATCGGCACTGGAGCAGTTTCCATATGCCGGCATGGACTTTCGAGGTGACCCAGACCTTGTCCTCCCTCCAGGAGGAGCATGGGGAGAGCTAGGTAAATAATTTTTAATTTTTTATCATTTTTTTTTTATAAAATTTTTATGAATTTTAAAATGATAGATATATACATATGTACAAGTCGTAATCCTATAAATGTGTCAAAATGTAGATATTGGACCGGTCCGCCCTGAGGGGCATCCACGCATTTTTGTTCGTCTTGTCATAGGCGAAGACCCGGGACTGATCAGGGTTCTAGAGGGGAAGTTGGCCAGGCTGACCCAAAGAGTTCCTACCTTGCGGATAGAGCATATCCCGACTGCCATGCAGGAGTTTGTTGTTGGAGTTCCACCAGTCTGGTTACGTCTTTTCAGGCGAGTGGTCAGAGCGGTGCTTGTATACATAGAGGCTGTGGAGGTTGCTGAAGCCGAAGAGGCTGAGGAAGCCAGAGTACAGAGGGACCATGGGGACCAAGGTGGTCCAAGTGACCAGGGTGGTCCTGCGTAGATCTAGGACATTTTGATGGACTACGATCCACATTTTTGTATATGATGGGATCTGAGGATCAGACTTGACCTATCTATGGATAGATATTTGACATATATATATATATTTTTGTTGTTGGCGGTTTATTTACAAATGTTTTTATGTGTGTGCTGTATATCTTTAGGAGATATGTGTTAGATGCCAATCTAAAATGTAATTAGCATATGCATCAGTCAATTGATTCTGATTTCGTGGAATGTGATTGAATATAATAACTTCAAAATTTCTTTCCAGTAACCGAATTTGCATGAACTGACGTAATAGAATAGGATTTCGTACCTGATAAGCTTGATTGAGCTGGGAGACCACTAGCTGAGAGTCTAGACGAACTTCAAGCTGGGTGATACCACGTGACAAAGCATTCCATAGGAGCTCAATTACAGCCCTATACTCAGCAACATTATTAGAACTAGGACCTAAACAAGCGCCTCCCGCGGCAACAAGCTGTCCTGAGGGAGAGTAAATAACCCATGCTGCTGAAGCTAGGTTACAAGTGTGACGGCTGGCGCCATCAGCGAACCCTATATACGTTTCAGACGACATCTGCAACAACCAGCAGATAATATAAAAAACAAAACCGACAACCTAATGTACATAAAAATACATACAATAAAAATACAAGAAAAAGTGCTAAGCCTAAGCATAGTACTTTTTCAGGTAGAGCCCATTTTTAGTCTCAGGCAGCTTGTTCCCATCAAAATCAACTAACTCATATGCGCCCTTCTTCAAAACTTTTGACACGACATAAGGTCCTAACCACATGGCCTTGAATTTTCCTGCCCCCAGGGGTTCTTTGTCTTGGTCCCAAAGCAAGACAAGTTCCCCTTCAGAAAAAACCCGAGGTTTGACTGATTTATCATACTGAGTTTTGACCCTATTTTTATGAGCTTGATTAGCGGTCAGCGCATCTCTACGTTGTTCATCCAGGTGTTCTAAATGTACCAGACGTTTCTCAAGCTCCGTCGTATCAGGTAACACATGAATAGCTATCTTTAAAGACGGAATTTCACACTCAATCGGAGTAACTGCTTCCACTCCATGAACGAGTTGGAAAGGGGAGAAACCCGTAGCAGTTTTTACGTTAGTTAGGTAGGCCCAACGAGCAGGATATAGCATGATGTGCCAGTTAGAACGGGCTGCATCAATTGTACGTTTGAGGATGGTTTTTAAAGTTTTGTTGACAGGCTCAACCTGACCGTTTGCTTGCGGATAATACGAAGATGAATGTTCTTGTCTGAATCCGAGCATAGTAGTCAGTTCCGTCATCATGTTATTTTGAAAATGACTGCCATGGTCGGTGACAATCACTTTGGGTATACCAAATCGTGCTATAATCTATTTGGATACAAAGAAAGCTGCTATTTCCTCGTTGGCTTTAAAGGTAGGCATTGCCTCTGCTCATTTCGTAAAATAGTCAACAGCAACAATGATGTATTTATGCCCCCCAGCCGAGGCTGGATTGCATGTCACGTAATCAATCCCCCATTTCATGAAGGGACCTACTGAGACAACGGGAAATAAGGGAGCAGGATGTGACCACATTTTCCTGGTGTAAAGCTGACACGGATGATAGCGTTTCACTGCTTCCACACAATCTTTAAAGATCGTGGGCTAGAAATAACCAGCACGTAATGTCTTCTGGGCCGTTGCTAACCCAGATAAATGACCCCCACATGCTCCACTATGAGAATCATTCAGGACAATTTCTGCTTCTTCATGGGTAAGGCATCGACGCAAAATGTAATCTACCCCTCTTTGATATAATGTATCTCCTATGATGAGGTAGTTCTTGGCATGAAGGCGTAATTTACGTCGTTCCTCCCTTGAGGAAGCTGCAGGATACTTCAAAGTATGGAGATATATAAGAATATCCCCATACCAAGGATCAGAGGTGGATATCAAGAAGATGTGCTCATCTGGGAATGAGTCATCTTCAACTGCTACATCTTCTTCAGTAGGAAATTTTGCTATAAATTCAGCAAAAACCAAGGACTTCTTAGACTTGGCGGACTGGAAATCCAAGTCAAACTCTTGGAGAATGACTATCCATTTGTTAAATTTTCCCCCAACAATCCGTCGGGATAAAACATATTGAAACGGATTCACATCCGCCACTATTGTGGTGGTCCTTAGTAAAATGTAGTGACGTAACCTCTGAACAGCATAAACAGCTGCTAAGGCTAATTTCTCAACGTGGGAGTATCTAAGTTCAAGTCCGGCCAAAGCACGGCTAAGGTAATAAATGACATGCTCTACAAGCTTATCGTCCTCCTGGACTAGTACTACCCCAATGGTCGACTTAGACGCGGCCAGATATAATATAAAATCCCTAGAATAATTTGGTGGACGCAATAAAGGTGTCGACAACAAAGCTTTTTTCAATGCCTCGAAAGCAAGTTGTGCGGTTTCATCCCATAGAAAAGGGGTGTCCTGTTTGAGCAGGCGCATGAAACCCTTAGTAATCTTGGCATAGTTAACAATAAAACGTTGAAGAAAATTAGACTTTCCTTGCAGGCTTTGAAGTTGCCTAATAGAACGAGGAGGCAGATTTACGATGGCCTCAACTTTCAATGGATCCACCTGGATGCCTCTACTAGAGACAATGAACTTGAGCAATCTTCCTGATTCGACACGGAATACACACTTGTGGGGATTCAAGCAGATTTTATAATATCTGCATCTCTCAAATATCAACCGTAAATGATCTGGATGTTGAATCCTCTTATGAGAATGTGCAGGCAGATCATCAAGGTATGGTTCGACAATGGCTTTAATATCATGGAAAGCAAAGTTCATAGCCCGTTGAAAGGTTGCCCCAGCATTTTTCAATCCAAAGGGCATTTTCTTGTACGCGAAGGTACCCCAAGGACAAATGAAAGCAGTTTTATGTTGGTCTTCCGGTTTTATTTGAATTTGATTGTATTCGGAGAAACCATCCATAAATGAGAACACTTCACTTCCTGCACAAGCATCTATAATCTGGTCTATAAATGGCGTGGGATAGTTGTCCTTAGGACAGGCTTTATTAAGGTCTCTAAAGTCCGTACAAACGCGGATAGTCCCTTGCTTTTTATCAACAGGAACAGGGTTGGATACCCATTCTGTCAAAGCTATGGGATAGATAAAACTAGCCTTCACAGCCGCCGCTTTGCGAGGGTTAATAGGTCTTAACTTTTGTTGAACTGGTTTGGCATCAGGATATGTTCGGATTTCATGTTCAACAATCGATGGATCTATGCCTGGCATCTCCTCATATGACCAGGCAAAGACATCGCGGAATTCCTTAAACAGGGCAGTATAGATGGCAATCTCTTCAAGAGAGCAATTTGCACCTATATATATGTTTTCCACGACATCAGGGTTCACAGAGATCTTAATAGGTATGGTGGCGGAAATATTTGCCACATTCCCCTCAGCAAACATTCCTTCCCTAGGCAAGGGATTGATAGGTATATCAACATCTTCTGACAGTCTCAACCGAAACTCTTGATTTTCTATTCTGCTTAGTTCTGGAAGAAAATATGAACGATGATGAAGATCCTCACAAATTTTACCACGCCCACTCATGGCTTCCAAAATGGCTTCATCAGAAGGTAAAACCATGTCTAAACAATCTATAGAGTGCGAAGAGTTTTCCGCCCATGCGGGCAAATAGACTTCTTCCAGATCTTCTGAGACTGTTAGAGGATTTGGAATGGGATCAACAGTGGCTTGAGTGACAGCTTGATAGGCTGCCTCCACTGCTGATAAGGGCACATCTGGTTCATGGGGGGATGGGAGAACCCAAGGATCAGTTCTATCGACCAATGTTGCACGACTCGGACTCGGCAAAGACTCGGCTGGCATATGACTCATTGACTCGGGAAAGACTCGGGCCCAACTCGGCAAGACTCGAGAGAGACTCGGCAAATAGATAATAACTTAAGAGATATGGTAAATTTTGGGGAAAAAAGAGGTTAATATCATTTCCAATCCATATCTTTGAATTATATTCACTTATCCAATATAATATCAATATAATATATACATAATAAATATTACTACCTAGAATATCCAAAAATAACATATACATGTATATATTTTAAAATTTTGAAACAAATAAAATAAAATATATAATATATATTTACATTATTAATACATTACAAGTTTAATATTTATAACTTTTAATTTAAAAATGATATTAACTTATAATACATACATAGTAAATATTACTACATGGTACATATAATATCCAAAAATAACACATACATGTATATATTTTAAAATTCGAAAAAAATAAAATAAAATTTATAATATATATTTACATTATTAATACATTATAAGTTTAATATTTATAATTTTATATTTAAAAAATCATATTATCTTTATAAGTTTAATATTTATAATTTTTATATTTTAAAAATAATATTATCTTTATTAATAAAAATATATATATAATAAAATTTGAAAATCATAATATAAATAGATAATTAACTTATTAATAAACAGTAAAAATGTTATAACTTATAAGTTTGTAACCTTTATACTTTTTACCATTAAACCTTTATACTTTTTACCATTAAAAAAACATTTACACTTTATAAACATTAAACATAGTTATATTTGCGATTTTACCATTGTGTAAGGTCAAATTCCTTTATACTTTTTACAAAAAAACATTTATACTTTATAAACATTAAACATAGTTATATTTGCGATTTTACCATTGTGTAAGGTCAAATTACGGGCCACATAAGAAAGTAATTCATGGCCGGCGTAAAATACCATTGTCGAAGGGAAAATTAAGGCCGCAGAGGAAAGTAATTCCCGGCCATTGTCCAGTCGGGAGGGAAATGAGCATGCTTGTCATGTACCTCCACGCGGGAACGTTGGAATTTTTACTCGCTATCAGTGATGATCTAAGCAAGGAAAATTCCTTCCTGGAACCAGCGAGGAGTTAAAGAAGGCTTCTGGTGATTAAATTGGGTGTGCTGATTGTTGATGCAAAAAGCTTGAAATTTCTCTCTAGGTACAGTAAGCACGCAGATTTAAAAATGCAAAGGACTCTTTCGGAAAGAAAGCATTGCTACCGACAAAATGAGGCGTGGGTTAACCACCCTGGAAGGAAAGTAACGCAAATTCTTGAGTTAAAAAGCCGCTTGTTGTGTAAGAAACGCAGTCAGCAAGCCGCAGCCCTGAGTGTGGTGTTTTTTCCCTGAACTTGAACAAATTTATTCATGAGCAGAAACGAATTTTGTTTTACCTGTAGGTTAAATTTCTCTAATCCTGTAGCCGCGGGGGGTCTTATTTCCTTCGTTTTTGGCGGGTCATGCCGAGTCCCAGCGAGTAAATGGCGAGTCTTAGCTAATCTAGAAGAGTTTGACGAGTGACTAGAGTTGGACGAGTTCTCCAACGAGTTTTATCCGGTTACTCGTCCTGGATGCTGACTTGGGCAGACTCGCGAGTACTCGCGAGTCTTCAACGAGTCGTGCTTCACTGCTATCGACAACTGTAGCTATGGACTTCCCCACACTAGTAGAACCAATATAATTAACCAGGGCTGGAAAATCAAATGTGCCCATCACTAATGTGTACATTCCAGCCCCCAACCTCTGTGCAGCAGGTTTGACCTGATCAACCAATGGCACAGCGGACTCATTAGACTCTAAACGGCCTTTTCTAGTATAATCAAGTTGATCAATAGTAACCAACTTGCCCTCATGTGGAAAAACCACTACACGAAAAACGACCGACGCAATAGCGGACATCACATAAGTCCAGTTCCTTCCCAAAAGCAGATTGTAGTCCAAAGGAGCATCAATCACTTCTACCTCAACAGACACTGCTTTGCCTGTCAACTTAATTTCAAAAGCTGGCAAGATACCATGCGAACGGAAGGACCTTCCATCAAAAGCAGTAAGCAGAGTGTTTGATGGGACCAACTCTGGGGATCCGAGAGCTTTCCAACAGGTCAAGGACATAACACATGTAGAAGCACCCTCATCAACAACTGCCCTTCCAATGGTCTTTCCACCATGAATGACATCTATTGATAAGGATGCATGGTAAGGTAGGCGAATTTTAACATCAGACAAATGAAATTTCGCCATGAGACTCGATGAGTCCATGCTACCTAAAGCTGCTAAGAGGGCATCCCGCTGAGCAGGACAACTCTGTAACACCTCTAAAGCTGACATTGCACACGGGGTTTGAGCTAAATCTTCAACCACGGAGTAGTTTGAAGCATCCCTAGTGTTAGGGTTATGCAAGGTCTTCTTGAAGACACCTTTTGGTATCTTCGGCATAGTTTCAGCAGGCTTCTCTATTGTGAGAGGGTTAGAAGTTTCACCTATAGCTTTACCCTTCTCGGGAGTCTCTTTCTCATAATTTTTATTCCTTGTCTGCAACAAAGTCGAAGATCGAACCATGTTGATATAGTTTGGGTCAGGGGCATTTTGAGTGCCCCCTGCTACATTAGAAGCTGAAGTAGAATTCTGTCCGTGGGGAAAAGGATCCTTCAGGACAGTTGGTTGTTGAGCTTTAAGCAGCTTCTGGGCTTGATCCATAAGGGGACAAAGGTGAGTAAGGTGGTCCTTGTGGCACAACTTACACGGGAACTTGACCTTCTTCTTTTCTTTCTTGCCCCCATCAGCATTGTTCGCGGGCTTTTGCTTGTTTTGGTTTCCCTCTCCCTTTTTTCCTTTCTTTTTCTTCCCGCTGGGCTGCTGATTGCCCTTCTGAGAGGTTTGTGCAAAAACATTTGCACTCTGGGGGGAGGGGGCAGCCTTTGCTGCCTCCGCCGTAGACTGCTTGACGGACAACTAATGAAGTTGCTTAGCCAAAGATTCTACGGTGGGAGAGTTAACGGACCCAACCACACCATCGGCATGGGGTCCAGGCTTAGGCTTCTCCGCATCGTGCGTAGGCCTCGGTGCCTCAGGGATAATCTCATACAAGATCCCAGATTGTGAATAAATCAAATCCAGTTGCTGGGCCCTGAGAATGGCTTCTTCTTCATTCGTCACTCCTGAGTGGATACGTCCTTAGATATGTAGGGCAACAGGGATTTAAGGAACCACTCTAGGAGAAACTCAGGAGGGATAGTGGCTTTTATAAGGCTCTTCCGCCTCCTTCACTCTTGGATGTGATCCGAGATGTGGGTAGCCTTGTTTTGCCTAAAGGTAGACAACAAGTCCGTTCCGAAATCATATCGGACCGGAAGCTGAAAGTGGCTAAGAAATGCACTAGCCAAGTCCCAGAAACTACTGAAAGCAGCAGAAGGCAATTCAATATACCATTTTGCCGCGGAACCTGTTAAGGTTCTCTGGAACAGCCTCAACCTAACTGAATCTTCATTCAGCGAATTCGAAGAACACCATAAATGGAATGTGGTGGCATGAGCCCCAGGATCTTCACCGACTTTGCCCTCGAATTTAGGGATGTCCGATGGCAATTTGGGGGAACAGGTGGCCACAAGGGGTCATGCCTCACCGGGTCATTCATCAATTTTGACAAATTTGGCAAATTTAAGGTTGCCAGGAACGGAAGTTTGGGTCGAATCGGGGTACTAAATGTGCCAACTTGGGGATTAGAGGGACCTGCCCTTGAATGCCCATAGGTAAAAGTGGGGTTGCCCCCTGCCACCAGTTGCGAAGTGGGTAGAGTACTCTGAAACGGATTCCATCCGTAAGCCACAGGATTGTGTGTGGGGGGTGCAGTATAAGAAGTTCGGGCCGCCCCAATAGAAACAGGGGTCTGAAAGACGGGAGCCGGTATCCCTCCACTGAACAACGAAAAGGGAGAGCTCGTAAACGGAACCGAAATCGGAGTTTGGAAACTTTGCCCATAAGAGGTGTTATTCCCAAATTGCACTCCTACATAGGAAGGTGATGGGCCTACGTATGGAGTGGATGGGGGGATGTGCCCCCCATTCCAAGGAAATCCTTGGACAAACGCCGAGGATCCTACCGGACCACTTTGGGTAGTATATGGAAAGGAAGAAGGAACAATAGGTATACTAGGGATCCCAGTAACCATATCACCAGAAGTACCTGCTAGGTTTGAGTGAACTGGTGGTTGAACCACCCGGCTCGTTGGAGTCAAAGGTGTAGAAGGTATACTAGATCTAGGGGCACTTACTGGGGGAGGTAGTACCCCTTCAACCGGAACGGCTAGGTGAACACAAAAGAACTTTCTCCCGCAGAAGACATAATCCTACCCACAGGGACACCTAAAACAGGTGAATCAAAAGGTCTAACCTGAATGATCACAGGATCGTTTAAATCAGTCAAGGGTGTGTTAAAATTTCTTGCAAACTCGTCAGTCTGCAAGTCTTCTATCTCAACTGTATCAAGATCAAAACGGTTAGCTATAAGTTCTGGTTCACCAAGAACTTCACTTATTCCTACCGGTTCAAATGAACCGTCCGTGTCCAATCTCTGCCTTTGGGGTGGAGGTGGAGGCTCCAATGTAACGAGAAGAGGAAGGTTTCTTAACCTTCTTGACCTTCTTATAGGTTGGTCCTCCACGATTGAAAATTTGACAAATCAAACCCTAAGGCCAACTAAACACAGGCAAAACCACAGAGTATACACTATAAAAATCCTAAAGCCTCAAACAAGCAATCAAGGGTGAAAGATGTACTTTCCCGAAGAAAGCTGAAGAACGATTACTTGGCGTCCTTGAAGTGGTTCTTAGGC
Organism: Pseudotsuga menziesii; assembly: GCA_001517045.1. Lineage (NCBI taxonomy): Eukaryota > Viridiplantae > Streptophyta > Pinopsida > Pinales > Pinaceae > Pseudotsuga > Pseudotsuga menziesii. Next base: position 83,360 of record LPNX010032601.1, read on the forward strand.
ACAAGCGGAGGAATCACCCAACCGCCCTCCTACACTTACAACAAGGGTTACCTTCCAAACCCGTCCAAGGTGAACCGGAAATAGCCTTCCGGTTTACCTAGGTATGAACCCTAAATGTCAAGAGACTAAAGGCTACCTTAGCTATACCAACAGTCTGGGGGGACAGTCGCAAGCCTGACTTGTACGCATGGGTAGGGTAGCTGAGCCCGAAACTCTGTCTAGGACAGAATCCCCAGATGTGTAAAAGTCCTGATTTACGTTTTGACAAGGAATCAGAGGGTTATCTCCTCAGTCTAATGCCTCCACGCGGCCTTGTGCTTGACTCCCGTTTGAGAGGAGCTTCCCAGATACAATTGATAAAGTCAAGGATTTACCTAAAGAAAGGTCCACTACGTCTGAATTTTAAAACTTATGGGAAGTTTACACTTTCTATCCCACAAGTCTAGCCTAAGCTAGTAGGTGAAAGGCCCCTAAAAACAAAAATTACTAGTAAATTTTAATTATTGCGTTCATTTTAAAGGGCCATTTCTTACTCAGAAAGAAATGGAGTGATGAACTATGGTGTTCTTTGGCTCGATAAGAAATAAAAAAGTAAAGGTGTATTTTTTCAAAGCAAATTACCACTCTTAAAGCAAACTTCTTTTTCTTTTTGTAAATATATATTGATAAACAAATGCAAACGATAAAGAGAAACTAAGGCTATGTTTTTGTAGTTTTTGAGATTATATTTTAAAACTGAAATGAAAACTACTTATGCAAAAGCAAATTGTAATGTTCTCTTCCAGTTAGGCCTTAAGGCCCAAAACCGCTAACCTATGTGATTCCTGTGGGTTCGAGCGGTTACTGACAGCTAGGGAATCAGCTAAGGACTGATGCCATCCATAGAAGATCTAGGGCATCATCATTTGGTCAAGAAGGGCCACCGGGGCCAAAGGCCATCTTCGTGCATGCCATCCTAGCATTATTTAATAATGCGTGCACTCTTTAAGCCTCCATCCGCATGCATGCAAGTCAACGGCTAATTAGAAGATAAAGTGACC
>LPNX010032622.1:0-17549 GCA_001517045.1 Pseudotsuga menziesii
ATATATATATATATATATATATATATATATATATATATATGAGTAATGGTATATTTTGTGATATTTATACTTGATATTGTTTGAGAGTTACAAAAAGTTTCACTTATAGACCATAAATTACTGTTATAATAGATTGGGTATTTATTGTTAGGTCTTGAGAACTCCATCTCAAAAACTATACCAACCTTTAAGATACAAAACATGAAAAAATTAAATGTGAATGTGCTTATGAGGGGAATATAATAACTCATCTTCCTAAGACTCTATCCAGGTGAACATATCTTCTTATGAATCAACAACCCCTCTTCATAGTTCATCAACCATAGAGTTGTTTTCTATGAAACATATGCGTAGGAAATTTTTGTGAAAGGGGTCGTAAGTTCAGTTATTTAATGAATTGCAACCTTTGGGAAGACAATTTCATTTTGGAAGCCCCCATTTATCCATTACACGACTTTTTAGAGTCCCAAAATTGTAATTTTCCATTGTTGGAGTGACAATGAAAATGACTAATTCATATTCTTCTAGCTAGTCATTTTTTTATGCCGTGACTAAATTAGTCATTTATGTTAGTCATTTTTAAATCTGTCACTTATTATCTAGTCATACTTGTTAACTGGTGACTAAATTAGTCGTTAATTTTAGTTGTTTATAGTTGGGTCGATCAAAATTTCTCATATTTAGTAGTAAATCAATCTAAAAACCTGTGGTGACTAGAATTTTTAGTCACCTAGTAGCTAATTCCTCATTTTGTACTAGTGGTTGTTATTCGTTATTAATATTTACATATCCATTTTTATATTTACCACCACCACATAATACTACCACGTAAAATGGAATTTCAAGAAAAACCCCCCCTTTTAAAATACCAAATACTACCATAACTAGCTTGCAATTAATAATTCAATATAAATTAAATTCTATAAGTTTCATTTCACATAACCCATATCTAATGACCCCTCCAATTGTTGGAAAGTAGTTTTGAGGATAGTTAGTTGCGCAACATTCGAAGATGTTGCACAAGGTGGAAGTTGGTGCGCAAGGAGGAATGGTCATATTTTTGAGGATTTTGACCACATTTTGTATATTTTGGTCACATTTTGAATGTTTTGGTCATTATTTTGTACATTTTTTTCCAAGTAGTTAGGAAGTTGATTTAAGTGGACCACCAATGTAAAGGGGGAGCCTATAAGTAGACCTAGGATTGTGACTGTTGGGACATCTTTTAGAGATATTTGGATGTGTTGATAATATAGAGATCAAACCTATGTAAGAGATAAATTGAAGAACTATTTTTGGGAACCCATATTTTGCTGCAAAGACTAATATGACATGACAGATATTGGATGGAAATATTGTGTATTTTTACATACTCATGTTTTCTTGTTTTCTGTGATCTAAATGTGAATGAATACTAGGTTATGATGTGATTCTTTTCTGTTATGGATGATGATATCTTGATAGATTTGTTCATGCATCTATGGTCATGTTGTAATCTGAGTATGTTGATTCGATCCACTGAATGACAATATGAATCTGTTAATCTGAATGATCAGATCTGTTAAGTAATGTTGTTCTGAGTTGACAATAGATGTGTGATCCCCCATCATACTGCAGAAAATTGGTTCCGACAGTCCTCCCTCGAACATCTCAGGTGAGACTTCATCTTCTCTGCAATTGTTGTTGGCTGGGGTAAAACCTGTCTTGGCCGATGCTTAGGGAGATCATTGTGTTTTGGGTGTCGATGGAGAGTGAACCCCTATCGACTGATATGTGTCAACAAATGGTTACATTGCCAGGAACTAAAAGAAAAGGGCTTGTGCTTTTACATTGGCGGTCCACTTAAGTCAATCCTAACTACTTAGACCAAAATATACAAAATGTGACCAAAATATACAAAATGTGGTAAAAACCCTAAAAAATATGACCATTTTTCCTTGCACACCAACTTCCACCTTACGCAACATCTTCGAATTTGCACAGCATCTGCGATGCTACACAACTAACTATCCTCAAAATTTCCTACCAACAGGCCCCCAACACAATATTGTGTCTTGCCCTTGAGCCACGTCAGCTGGAAATGGTGTAACCATTGATCTTTACCTTGAAGTCGTTGTACTGTTGGGTGATGTCTTTGACCTGCTCCCTAATCTTCTCGTTGATTTCCCAACTTTCTATCGCTTCACATTCCAGTGGGTGCTCAATGATCTTTGCAGTGACATCCCTTCGACCATCCTGAAATTCCTGTAGTACTAAAACTTCCTTTACTGAGAGTTGCGCTCCAATGTCCTAAATTCATCCAATTGTGTTGTGCGCCTTTGTTGATGCTCCCTTACCTTGGAAATGTGTTGTTGTACGTCCTTCAACTTTGCCTTTTTTCTGATCTGTACAACTGGGGGAATCACTTTGAGCTATGTCCTTAGTGTGGCTAACTGTCCCTCAGCTTCCTACAACTACGTGGTGAGTTGATCCAACTACACATCTTGGACTACAGTTCCCCAAAATTGTGTAGTCGCGTATGTGATTCTCTAGGCTTCTTTCTCCATTTCCTCCAGCTACGTCGCCAAGTCCTTAATGGTGATTTTTCTCTCCGCAGCTTGCTATGGTGGTGTGCCTGGATTCGCCAAGTGATACAGATCTTCATTACCACGCTTTAGTTGTGCAATTACAACTCCAAGCCATTGCGCTTTTTCCTCTGCATCCATATCCTCAGTGATTTCCAACACTTATTGACAGGAAATAGAAACCCCCTTCTCTAAACGCAACCTGTTGTCATAGAGTTTCTCTTTCTCCATCGTCAGGTGATATTCCTCCTTCTTGAGCTCCTCAATCTCCTTTCTTACTTCGACTTCTTTCTCCTGCGACCTTAATAGGTGGACGCCAACTATCTGCTCTCTATATGCAAACTCTTTATTGTTAACCCTATACAACTGAACCAATGTCTGTTTTGACAGTTCATTGATGTCCAATGAGATTTCCTGAAACTGTTGAAGTGAGGTGTTTATGTCCTCACTGTTGGTATTGATCGCATGTGGTGGAATTTGAACATTCTTGATCCACTTCCCAGTGTTGATTGTCCCAAACTTTTGCAAAGTGGTTGCCTCCAATACCTTCTTCAAAACCACATCAATTAATGAATTAATTTTAGTGTGTACCTCACCAAATCCCTCAGCCACCTACTTCTTTAGCTGCTCTACCATCGCATCAGTCACTATTGTAATCGTTGCAATGATATGGCTCAATTATTCTTCAATCACTAGTGCGGTACTACTAGTTGCACCCTAGTCTTGTCACTTATTAGTGTAGTATTCCTAGAATATCCTCTCTACCACTGAATCAGTGGGGTTCCTTGTCACCTCTTCATTTGACTCATGCTTGCTCTTTGGGTATGGAAGAGGATCCACCAGAGCATCAGTTGGTGGATCCCTCGACTCTTCCTATATTCTAACAAGCTCTCGCCAGTCCGCTGGCCAATCATCAACAATGGCCTTCAGCTCTACATCATAAATATTTTACATTATAGGAAACCACTACTTATATTGGTCTCTTTGTGCCTGCACATGAATGGAATGTGGCCCTATCACAAACCAAACCCCACATTGGAATTTCACCTATGCCTCCTCTGATAGTCACAGAACCTTCATGGTTGAATCCTGCAACACCTCCCAATATATACATAATTAAATTGAGAAGACCTTGAGCCTCTCTGCTTCCTTAACATACCAGAGGTTCTGGTAGTGTGCTCCCTTGCAAAACTTGGCAGCTTTGACATCCATCCCCTGATAATATTTCGGCTCCATCCAAGAAACGAGCACAATTAAAATAAGAAACCAGCTATAAGTGAATGGTAGCTTCCTCTCCTAGACTGCTAGAGCATTGTACATCAATTGGTTCATTAAGAACAAAGTCCAGTTCATCTACACACCCTGTGTGCACTTCTCAGCGCATGCGATGACCCCCAAAGTGCACTGGTTGGGTCGGTTCTTTCAAACTATATTGTTGGACATAATCTGTGTTGCAATGCAGAAAACCAGATCATTTATGCTATCAATGATGTATGCCCTCTCATCACTCTACAATTTATAACTCCTGTTCAAATTTGCTTCCAGATTCTTATCATTGTCCTTCCCCCAAAAATATTGTGATGGGTCGAGCCCCTCCTTAGGCAGCCCTATGATATCTGAAATGAGTGCGACGGTGACTACTATTGGTCGATCCAACAACAAAAATCCACCATGGAATAATGCTAAGATTTTCTTCTTGCATGCATTAGCTTCCACCAATATCTTGAAATGTGTCATTTCATGAGGCCCAATAGCCTCGATATCTCCAAACCCCGCACCCAGTCATGTGGAATACACACTACTAGGTCGCTTCATGTATTTGTTGCAGGTACATATGGATCTCCAATGATCTCTGTCAACATGAGCATATCATGATCCTCATACCTCAATATCATAATCAAGGGAATGATATCCATGGTGCATTGCATGCCCTGTGGTATCGTGGGAATCTTAACTAGATACCTCTGGTTCTTCATAATTTTCCTTGGCTTTGAATTATATTGGCATAGAGGAACATAGCCAGGGATATCCACAGTGGACACCCCTATTTGGGATGTGGAGTCCTCAGCCTGTGATGTTGTTGACAGACCCATCTAGGCATCCGCCTCTTCCTGTTCCCGCGTAGATGTTATAGTTGTTTGTTTCTTCTTTACTAGGGATTTGGACCACTGCGCCCCTTTCTTTTTCTTCGGAACCGATGACAAACCCACCTACATGCTGGATACCTCTTGCTCAATTGGAACCCTGATAATTGGTGAATTTTTTTCACCTGAACTCTCTACTTTTATCGTCTCACTCGACATTCTGCACAAGTTCCCACAATTTCTCAACGCAGCCCCTCAACCTCACCCTACTCCGCAACTCGAATTCAAAATGAAACACAACACTTCACAATAGCTCTGCAACTAAGTAGACAACTCAATATTCCACAATGGTGAATTCCGACCGTGCCCTGCCTCTTCTTATAGCACCAAGTTGATTAGTCAATCATTATTACCAAATCATTACAACCAAATCATGCATTAATCACCTGAATCCATCGTTGATCCTGCTAATCTAATGGTTGGATCCACCATTAATGTGTGTCCCATCCAAAAGTGTCACCGGTTAATTGTTTTAACTACTAAATTTATTGCAATACTTAAGTTGTTACCTCCACCTTGAGTGGTGGCAACAATAGTGGTGTTTCTAATGTATCTACAGGGTTAGCTTGATACATCTCAGCTTCTATAGCACCGCTCACTTGATTGATGGCCTCAGTCATCATATTGACATGTGTTGTGATTTTGTTGGTTAAGCACGTTAGCTTTATACTTATGGTCTGGAGGCTAGTCTGCGCTACTTCTGCAACTACGTCTACGATTATGGTGATGTATTCCTCATCCAAGATTATTTTATTATCTGTTTTATCATATTTTCGCTTATTGTGTTGTGGCTCATGCTGCTCCTTGTCCTGCTCTTTATTTTGGTTTTGTGCATCCTCATCAGTTGGTGTACCTTCTGAATCATCTTAATCAAAGTCCTGATCACTGTCTTCATCGTCGTTTTCTGAATCCTATGACTGGTTTCATTGCGCGTCACCCCCGTCATTACCTTGGTCCATCTCCTCATCGACTAGGATGCACCATTATTCATGAAAGTCCTGGATGACATTTTCAACATCCTCGTCAGTGATCATGAAGTGTGTTGGTTGTGCTTGTTTCTTGGGGTCCTGTCGCAGCTATAGGACGATACTATGACACCAGCTTGTAAAGTTATAAAAGGAGAATATCTTTGTATTGTCACAATGATTAGTCTAAGCTGGTATCGCACAACCTTCCCTTAGTGCTTCCCCAAGAAAAAATAACTCTATGTTGTTATATTTCTATCAGATCTTGTCTTCCTTGTCGAACCACATGTTCTAATGCTTCGTGCCTTGACAGAGCACTGGGACATCTAGTGGTTGGGTCAGACCAAAATACGAAGGAAATCAATATGAGCAACTGGGATTAGTGGAATTTTGGCTTAATTTCTTCCTTTGCTTGGGCTGCATCCTCTAACAACTCATTCAGTAAATACTGTGACCAATTGATCAACACTCCTTCTGCGTAGAGTTCAGCTAATTCAAAGGTCTCCGCAATGCACTCAGTGAGCCGTATCTTGCACAATGGCTTGCAAGATAATAATTTTTCATTGTACCTCACTATATTGTTAGTTATGGAGGAAATCAAGAATACTCTATTCACACGCACGAGGTCATAATTTTCCCTCATCTTTGTCGTATCCCTATCCTTGCATAGATATGGTGCATGGTCAATTCCGACACGTGGGAGACCTGTGATCGATGCAACAAGCTTGAAATCGATAGAATATGGTCTGACGAGCCACGAAAAGCCTCCATGGAAGTAGACCAAGAGATGGCGCACAAATGTGCTTACTTCTTTACTTCGAAAAAAATACAGCATAAGCAGTAAACTAACTAGGCCAGTGTGTTCTATACCTCTAGCCCACTCCATTGGGACTACAAGATGTGGTAGGAGTGACTCAGTTGAAGAGTGACCATGTACTTGTTTCTTTCTAGGTCCACATGTTTACGCATATCATTATCTTCAAATTTTTGTCTCACCAACTTCAGGATGATATCTTTTAGCTGTTGAACTCTAGTTGGTATCTTGGGCACAACCAAGGAGGAGTGCACTTGCATTGAGAGCTTCACTTATGGCACCTCCGGCATCCTTGGTGGAATATATGGTAGTAGCAGGCTCTGCTCCTCTATAGTGGCATTCGTGTCCCTTCTTGTTGGCAGAACTGGTGTTTCCTTGGTGATCTTGCACCTGTTTACAAACTTCAGCACCTTTCCCCAAGGCCCCGATGTGCTTGAAATATCTACATTCGATAGTCCGGTCAGTACATACTATTGTGGACCTGGAACTGGTGTATTATTGGGTGGATTCTAAGCTGGGGCCGAAGTAGCAACATGAACAGTCTATGGATCCAACCAAATCATTGTTTCTGGGTATTTCTGCACTTGTTGTGCTTCCATCAATATAACTTCTTCAACGACCAGGAAGGGTGATGCACTGGTAACGTTGGATTTTTCACTAGTACTGGAAATGGAAATAACCATCACCTTCAACTCTTCACAGTTGCACTCTTTTTCTCTCTATGCAAGCAAAATGAATCTTGAAGCTGAAGGCACATATTTATACACACGTTCACGTCCTACATGTAATCATTCGATGGAAGATATGTGTCTTGTTGATCACATGGGCTTCACGTTCGACACATTCCAAAATTTACTTCGCATCCTTGAACTCTGACCTGTACCTGTCAGGACAGTTATGGAAAGGACAACAGATGGGACCAAAAATCATGCCGTGATTTTCCTCGGTCTTGTCAAATTAATGATGCTTCGTTGTCATAACTGCCTAAATATTTTTGGGTGTCTGTGCCCAGTTGTCATTCCCACTTTTATTATGGGATTTACATATTCGTGTCGTAGACATGCGACAGAACAATGTCCTCTCTTTTTTATTTTTTCTCTTTTTTTTTCTATCTCTTTTATATGCTGCAGCCATCATGGTAAGGCTTCAACTGGCTACCATTTATCATTCCTACGACCGGTGTTCCATCCATCTTATGTAATTTCACTGCGACTGCATGAGTGATGTGCATGATCACATATGGCCCTAGCCAATCAAGCTCATCAATAAACTTGTTAACAAAATGCATACCTTGATCACTTAGAATAATTTTAGGGTATCCAAATCTTGTCACCGCATTTTCAAATAAAATATTTTCCATAGTTGTAGCAGTGCAATCTTTAACAGGCGTTGCTTCATACTATCTGGATAAGTAATCCGTGGATGTGATAATATAGTGCATGCCAGTCCTTTTTCCTGGCGAACTAATAGGACCAACAAAATCAACGACCCATTTATCAAATGCTTATAGGGTTATCTTCGATGCTAGTGGCATTTCGCCATGTCTTGATAGTTTTCTTGTTCTCTTACAAACATCACAGCTTCGACAAAATATCTTAGTATCCATATGTATGGTTTCCTACCATAATTCCACTTGTAGTATCTTATGCACTGTTTCCTTTCCAGCGTAGTGTCCTCTTGTGACACCAGCATGTGCTTCGCTCATTATCCAAGGTCATTCGTGTTCAAAAACACATCGAAGCAATATTTCATCAGGGCCCATATTGTATAGTTGTCCAATGATCAACGTAAAATTAGCGGCTTTGATGACCTACTGTTTCTTTTGCGTAGTGGTGAACCCTTTAGGCACATAACCTGTACTCAAGAGGTGAATGATAGCCTCAAACTTTTTATCAGCCACAGTGATTGCAAATAGTTGTGCATCGGTCAAATTATCCTCCAAGATGGTTGGTTCTTCACCACTTTCTATCCTTAACAAGTGATCAGGCCCCACATTCAGCCGACTAGGTTTAACAATGACTTCAAAATCAAATTCCTGAAATAGGAGGAGCCATCGACAGATCTTCCCCCCCAACACTGGCTTGTTGATTGGGTATTTTAATGCGAAATGATCAATGTACATTTTAAAGTGTCCACCCAAAAAATAGTGTCTGAATTTTTGTAGTGCATATACCATGGTGAGTCCTTCTCTTTCTTTCGTAGTGTAATTCTTCTATGTTGTCGACATTTTTCTGTTGGAAAAAGAAATAGGTGATCAATCATGCCCTCACCTGGTTGCATTAGAACTATGCCAAGCATGATAGAAAATGTGTCGACATGAACATGGAACTCCTTCTTCTAGTCTGGAAATACCAAAATTGGCATGGTAGCCATCTTTCCCTTTAACTTGTCTAAACTTTCTTGACAACTCTCTATCCACTGGTACTTTGCATCTTTTTTCAAAAGCTTCTCCATTGGAGTAGTTATCTCTGCATATCCTCTGATAAATTTCATATAGTATCATGTCTATCCCAGCATTGATATGAGTTGCATGACTGAGGTAGGTGGTGGTAAGTCAAGATTAATTGCAACCTTTTATGGATCGACCAAAATTTCATTGCGACACACTACATGTCCTAACAATATACCAAATGGTGCGCAAAAAATACATTTCTTCAAATTTAGTTCAATCTGATATTGGCAATAACGTTCCAGCATCACGTGCATACTTTCAATATGGTCTCTTATTAGACCAAAAATAGTCCAATCATCAAAGTAGACTTTAAGAAATTTATGTATAAAATATTTAAAATCATAAACTACTATTCTAGAAAAAATATCAGGAGCATTCTTGAGTCCAAAGGGCATTACCGTATACTGATAGCAACCCCATTCTATCATGAAAGTCATTTTGTGTCGATCCTCGTTTGCTATTATGACTTAGTGATAACTAGAAAATACTTTTGTAAATGAATACATCTCCTGTCCTCTGATGTTTTCAAGAAATTCATATATCAATGGTGTTGGGAATGGATCGTGCATGCATGCATCATTTAGTTTTCTCAGGTCGACACAGATCCTGACTTCACCTATTGTCTACTTATCCTGAATTTCTATAAGACTGATCCATTTTGATTCTTTGACTGGTTCAATGATTCCTGCATCTAAAATTCACTCTAACTAATATTTCACCTTTTATTTATACCTCATATTCATCTTATAAAGTCGTTGTTTACTTGGTTTTGCATCTGGTTTCAGCGGTATTTTCATCTCCCCTAGATCCCCTTCTATTCCCTTCATTTATGAGAAGTTGGTAGGGAAACAATCATGATGTAATAATTTACTTCTTAATCAGATATAGGAGCTAGAACAATGTTCACACATGAAGTGTTTGACAAAATGTGCAAGAGAATCAACAAAGAGATAGAAAATACATGGAATAGCACATGTGAATGGTGCAAATTTCCAATCATATTATTATCATACTTTAGATATATGTTATGTTAAACATTTATAATACATTGGAAAAAATTAGAGTGGCTCTGGAACCCAATTGGGAAAGTACAAGTGTCATGATGAGAATTGACCCCAATCCCCCCTAGGTGGACCAAAGGATCTCCAACTATGCCCAAAGAGTCATGAAACCTCATGTGAAGTGTTTTGGGTCATTAATGGGTCCTAGGAAAGCATGGGTGAGAGAATAGAGGTGAGTGGGGTGCTCTAGGTGGAAATAAATGCTCCTGGGAGAGCTAAAACTGACCAAATACACCATTAGTGCACTTAGTCAAACCAGGGCCCCAAAAATCAAGGAGGTAGCACCCAAAGATATTAAATGAGGTGCACGTGTGCTGTTTTATCAACTAGGGCATTGTTGTAGGTGTGAACAAGCCAAAATAACCAGTTATATTGTTGAATCATCTCTCCTAAGTCTTAAACCATACGATATCATTGCATGAAGGAAAATAAAATTAGCCTAGGGTAAAAACTATGTAATAAGGATGTATTACTGCTCCAACACCCCCCCTTAATCCAGAGTTAGTACAATTTAGTCAAAAATATCTATTAAGGCCTTGGAAACTAAGGAACAAGTCACCTTTTACAAGAAAATTTTTATTGATCCATGTAATCGAGGTAAGGAGGAAAAACTCATGGGACAAAACCTCCCCTCAAAAAATGGATATGGAAAAGATAAAAAATGTCTTCAGCATGTCCTCTTCTTCACTTGAATGAGCATAAAGCACAACTTCTTGGTGATGGACTTGGTGAAGATGTTGTGGATGCCAAGATCATGTGGATAGGCCCTTTGATGGTCATCATTTGATGATGGAGGGGAATCATAAGAATGTATTTTTCTGCAATAATACTCTAATCTAGTAGCATAATCAACCATGGAAAATATATCTCTACAAACTCTTTCCCAAATAACATCAAATGATTCAACAAAATATGCATTATGTGTAGTTTCCATATCATGAATAAAACCATGAATCTTTATCCCACTTTGATGAAGCACCTTCAAAAATTTGTAAAAAATCTCCTGAGGCTCTGAAATATCACAATATATGTCATACACAGAAGAAAATATCAGAGGTATGGTGTCTCCATGCGCGAATGGATCCATAGGAAAAGAAGAGTGAGCAACTAGATCACAATTGCAATTGAGCGAACCTGGAAGGTCTGGAGACTTGAGATTTGAACCATGAGTGGTGAAAGCAAGTCCATAAATATGGAACAGCAGCCCCATGAAGGCCAATGATATGGTTTTCCAACCAATTAAATACATACAAGACATAGCAGCAACATATACAAGAGACATAGTATTGGAAACTAGGCAATTTTCTGAATTTCCAACTAGTGAACTTGAGGGTTGTTTGGTATTTTGGTCATGAAATGGTTGGGAAAATGAGTTAATGACTGTCATAGGCTGTATATCAGCCTGTATATAATCTTTAAAATCAGAATTGGAAAAATTTGATTGAATTGATAAATATCTTTCAGAAGGCACATCAAAAGCTAGTGAAAAATAACTAGTTTTGGGAGGAAGCTTTGATGAATTAACTGGTAATTTTCTCAAGGAAGGGATGGAGGTTTCAGGTTCTGATATATCAGAATGTGAATCAGAAATAGAGATATCAGAAATAGAGAGAACATAATTTTGTCTTACCCATGCACCAAATGCATTCTCAGCCTTACCATTTCCTTTCTTGCGCTCCCATCTTTTTGCAAATTCTAGAAGAGCAATATGGTTCTCCTCAAGGAGCTTGGTCATGATGTCCATTTTATTTTTGAAAAAATATCTCACAATAGGTGAACCTATACAATAATCATTTTTGTGTCTTTCTCTTTTGTTTCTCCTCCTCCTGGATCTCGACCTCCCATCAGTTGAACTAGAGCTTTCTAAACTTGATTCCTTCTTCTTTTTCTCCCTTTGCTTCAAATATTTATTCTTGCTCTGGCATTGATTTGGTAGACCAGAAGCAAGGGATTGATCCTTGGATTTGATGATGGTACCCATTTGTATCATCTTTTCCTGCTCCTGAGTCAAAGACTCCATGAAATCTACTAGCGCGGGCATCTTCCAATTTCTAGTTGTAAGTTTTCTAGAGTGAAATGTCGAAACATATACATAATAGTCTCACCCAACCTAGAAAGGATGGACAAGATAAGATGATCATATTTATTCTTTATGCCACATTGTTTTAGCTGAAGTACAAGTGATTTAAAATTGGTGAAGAAATATTCAATGGTCTCGTAGGGATCTAGTCTTAGTGAGATTTTCTCATTCTCAAGATGAAGGCCTCTCACTTCATTTGTATTCCCGAATAGTGACTCAAACTTGACCCAAAATTCATTCGGTGTGCCAATAATTTCTATGTGAAAGAGAAGTTCTCTTGAATTGTTGATGCAGAGCATACCACAGGCCTCATCAAGCATATTAAACTACTTAGCTTTCTCCACAACAGAATTTGTCTCGTTCTCAGTTCCCATGGTGACCCGGTAGAGGCCCTTGGAACTCAACTGAATGACCATCTTAGACTTCCACTCAAATTAATTGAATGGAGTAAGGAGAGATCGGTTTTTCTCCATCATGCTTGTGCAACCTGTGAAAAAAATGTTTTTAAACCTACAAGCAAACACTCACGTTTTCTAGAAATATGCCCTAAACAACAACTCAAACCTCACAAGGTTTGTTTGCAGATCCAACTAGCTCTGATAACATGTAAGAATTTACTTCTTAATCAGATCTAGGAGCTAGAACAATGTTAACACATGAAGTGTTTGACAAAATTTGCAAGAGAATCAACAAAGAGACAGAAAATACATGGAATAACACATGTGAATGGTGCTAATTTATGATCATATTATTATCATAATTCCTATAGATGTTATGTTACACATTTATAATACATTGGACAAAAATCAAGTGGCTCTGGCATCCAATTGGGAAAGTACAAGTGTCATGATGAGAATTGACCCCAATCCCCCCTAGGTGGACCAAAGGAACTCCAAATAAGCCCAAATAGTCAATAAACTTCATGTGAAGTGTGTTGGGTCATTAATGGGTCCTAGCAAGCGTGAGTGAGATAATAGAGGTGAGTGGGGTGCTCTAGGTGGCAATAAATGCTCTTGGGAGAGCTAAAATAAACCAAATACAACACTAATGCACTTAGTCAAACCAGGGCCCCAAAAATCAAGGAGGTAGCACCCCAAGACATTAAATGAGGTGCACATGTGCTAGGTTGACCAACTAGGGCGTTGTTGTAGGTGTTAACAGACCAAAATAAACAGTTTTATTGTTGAATCATCTGTCCTAAGTATTAAACCATAGGATATCATTGCATGATGGAAAATAAAGTTATCCTAAGGTAAAAACTATGTACTAAGGATTTATTACTACTCCAACACCCCCCCTTAATCCAGACTTAGTACAATTTAATCAAAATTTTTTATTAAGGCCTTGGCAACTAAGGCACAAGTCACCTTTTACAAGAAAATTTTGATTGATCCATGTAATCGAGGTAAGGAGGAAAACCTCATGGCACAAAACCTCCCCTCAAAAAATGGATATGGAAGAGATAAAAAATCTATTTAGCATGTCCTCTTATTCACTTGAATGAGCTGAAAGAACAACTTCTTGGTGATGGACTTGGTGAAGATGTTGTGGATGCCAAGATCATGCATCAATGCATCAAATTGCTGCAAACAAAGATCATGTGGAGAGGCCCTTTGATGGTCATCATTTGATGATGGAGGGGCATAATAATAATTTATTTTTATGCAAGAATACTATTATCTAATATCATAATCAACCATGGGAAAGATATCTCTGCAAACTCTTTCCCAAATAACATCAAAAGATTCAACAAAATCGACATTATGTGTAGTTACCATATCATGAATAAAACCATGAATATTTCTCGCAATTTGATGAAGCACCTTCACAACTCTGTAAAAAATATCACGAGGCTCTGAAATATCAGAATATATTTCATACATAGTATAAAATATCAGAGGTATGGTGTCTCCATGAGCGAATGGATCCATAGGAAGAGAAGAGTGAGCAACTAGATCACAATTGCAATTGAGCAAACTCGGAAGGTCTAGAGACTTGAGATTTGAAACATGGGTGGTGAAATAAAGTATATAAATATGGAACAGCAGTCCCATGAAGGCCAATGATATGGATTTACAACCAATGAAATACATACAAGACATAGAAGCAACATATACAAGAGAAATAGTATTGGAAACTAGGCAATTTTTTTAATTTTCAACTAGTGAACTCGAGGGTTGTTTAGTCTTTTGGTCATGAAATGGTTGGGAAAATGAGTTGATGAATGTCATTATATGTATATCAGCATATATATTATCTTCAAAATCATAATTGGAAAGATATTATTGAATTGAGAAAGTTCTTTCAGAAGGCACATCAAAAGCTAGTGAAAAATGACTAGTTTTGGGAGGAAGCTTTGATGAATTGGCTTGGAATTTTCTCAAGGAAGGGATGGAGGTTGTAGGTTCTGATATATCAGAATGTGAATCATAAATATAGCTATTATAAATAGAGAGAAGAGAATTGGGTTTTACCCATGCACCCAATGCATGCTCAGCCTTACCATTTCCTTACTTGTGCTCTCATCTTTTTGCAAATTCTGGAAGAGCAATATGGTTCTCCTCAAGGAGAGTGGTCATGATGTCCATTTTCATTCTAAAACAAGATCTATCAAGATGTGAACCTATGAAATAATTACATGTGGGTATTTATCTTTTGTTTCTCCTCCTCCTGGATCTCAAGCTCCCATTAGTAGAACTAGAGCTTTCTAAACTTGATTCCTTCTTCTCTTTCTCCCGTATCTTTCTTATTGCTTTGGGATTGATTTGGTACACCAGAAGCAAGGGATTTATCCTTGGATTTGATGATGGTACACATTTGCATGAGATCATCCTTCTCCTGAGTCAAAGAATCCATGAAATCTTGTAGCACAGGGATCTTCCAATTTCTATTTGTAAGTTTGCTAGAATGAAATGTCGAAACATATACAAAATACTCTGGCCCCAACTTAGAAAGGATTGACAAGATAAGATGATCATATTTTTTCTCTATTCCACATTGTTTTAGCTAAAGTACCAGTGCTTTAAAATTGGTGAATAAATATTCAATGGTCTCTTAGTGAGCTGGGCTCGGTGAGATTAGCTCATTCTCAAGATGATTGCCTCTCATTTCATCTGTCTTCCCAAATAGTGACTAAAACTTGACCCAAAATTCATTCAGTGTCCCAAGAATTTATATGTGAAAGAGAAGTTCTCTTGAATTGTCGAGGTAGAGCATACCAAAGGCCTCATCAAGTCTATTAAAATATTTATCGTTCTCTAGAGAAAAATTTGGCTTGTTCTTAGTTCCCATGGTGACCCGGTAGAGGCCCTTGGACCTCAACTGAATGACCATATTATCCTTCCACTTAAAATAATTGAATGGAGTAAGTAGAGTCAAGTTTTCTAGAAATATGCCCTAAACGAGCAACTCAAACCTCACAAGGTTTTTTTGCAGCTCCAACCAGCACTAATACCATGTAATAATTTACTTATTAATTAGATCTAGGATATAGAACAATGTTCACACATGAAGTGTTTGACAAAATGTGCAAGAGAATCAACAAAGAGACATGGAATACATGGAATATCACATGTGAATGGTGATAATTTCTAATAATATTATTATCATACTTCCTATAGATGTTATGTTACACATTTATAATATATTGGACAAAATTCAAGTGGCTCTAGTAGCTAATTGGGAAAGTACAAGTGTCATGATGAGAATTGACCCCAATCCCCCCTAAGTGGACCAAAGGAGCTCCAACTAAGCCCAAAAATTCATGAAACATCATGTGAAGTGTGTTGGGTCATTAATGGGTCCTAGGAAAGCATGGGTGAGAGAATAGAGGTAAGTGGGGTGCTCTAGGTGGCAATAAATGCTCCTAGAAGAGCTAAAACAGACCAAATACACCACTAGCACAATTAGTCAAACCAATGCCCCAAAAATCAAGGAGGTAGCACCCCAAGACATTAAATGAGGTGCACATATGCTAGGTTGAAAAACTAGGGCATTGTTGTAGGTCTGAACAGGCCAAAATAACCAGTTATATTGTCGAATCAGCTCTCATAAGTCTTAAACCATAGGATATTATTACATGAAGGAAAATAAAGTTAGCCTAAGGTTAAAACTATGTACTAATGATGTATTACTGCTCCAACACATGAAACTCATGCAGAAAATCCATGATTTTTGCTACTATTTCTTCCTCCCAATAATCCCCAATATTAGTGAACTTTAGGTTTTTCGACGAGCCGATGTTGACTTTCTTAATTTTGAGTAGCTTGAGAATCTATTCACTAGAAATACCACTTCCTTCCACCTCACACATACCCTTCAACTATGGTATGTTAAGTTTAGTTGGATCATCATCTAGTTCTCCAGCCATATTGTAACAAGCCATCCATTCTTGGATCGTCGCACTGCACTAGTGGGAATTCACCACTTCGACAAGGATTTCAACAAATATTTTATCTTTTATAATTTCAAGCACAACATCAAATATCTCCTGCTCATCAGTAAATTCAAAGGTGTGCATGAATTGTTTAACTACCTCCTCCCAATCCTGAGTTCCTTGTCATAACTCCATGGATGTGTACCATCTCCTAGGTGCCATTTCCAATGTGTTATGAAATGACGGACCCATTCCTATCATGGGTATTCTACAAATGTTGTGTGACACTTATTTAGGTGTTCGAGAGGGTTTGGAAATCCTGTGTACCTCTGGTCCAAAAATGTGACTTCTTCGTCGAATCTAATTTCCAGCAACCTTTTGCATTGTGGCCATTCAAATATAGATTGTTTATGTCTACCCCACCATCTAGTGGATGTATCTTTTAGGACATAGTCTAATGCGGACAAGCGTTGTGGTTATGTTACCATTCCTTCAAACTTACTTAGAAAAGTTGCAAGATTAGTAAAACCCTCATACGTGGGTTACTCCCTCAACTGAGTCTCCACATGTCGCATAGGCCTAGTAATCCTGGTGCATCTCCTCATAGACACTTCATGCAGCCTGTTTTTTCAATTCTCCAATGCCCCTCTTGAATCTGATGTGCATGAACTAGTACTCCTCCAGCTTAGGTTCCCATCTATTGTAGGATTTATTTAATCCTCTTTTAAGGCAGTGACATTATAAATATGGTCCAGATAATCACCTTGTCCTTCACTATAGACTAGTTTGACATATCTTTGTCCCTCCAATGGGTCAATTGGATACACTATCCTCATTTCCTCATCTTCAAATGAGAGGATTCTTTTCTTAAATTTTATGATTGTTGGATTATCTATCACCCAATCGATCCCCAAAAGCGTGGGATATGGGTTTGTGTCATCGACATTATCGATAACCTCAAAATATGTAAATGTTCATAGCCCCTCAACGTCGATAGCATTAGAGGAATTTTGAGGTCTAAAATGGGCCTCCTAAGGAAAATAATAAAATAATAGTTAAAATAATAAAATAATATTTATTAATTTTGGAGGAAA
>LPNX010032634.1:12739-55765 GCA_001517045.1 Pseudotsuga menziesii
CTCAACACAGTGTCACTCCAGTACAGAATGTTTCAATGCATAGAGTACGGAAGATAGAGGGAGTGACTGCAGAATATCCTAAGGTTCAACATGGTATGACAAAATGGATAGATTACTGATGATTCTAGGCTTTATTGAGAGTGGTGGGTTCCAACCTTTACCTCAAGATTGAAGGCGAAAGACAAGTGATGCTCCCGTTATGTGTCAATGCACTATTTCCTAGGCATGGAGGTGTAGACAAGGGAAGTATGCAATAGAGATCCTGAAGAGATTCAAGATGATGGACTGCAAGGCCATGACCACACCTATGGCATCGAACATGAAGCTATTGAGTGATGCTTCATCAGAGATGGTTGATGCCATGATGTATCCTCAGACGATTGGGTCCTTGATGTACCTAACGAACACGAGACCAGATATTTGGTTTGCTGTGAACACCTTGAGCCAGTTTTTGACAAATCCAAGACATGTTCACTTAAATGCTGCAAAGCATATTCTGAGGTACTTGAGGGGTACAATTGATTATGGGCTCAAGTATGAGGCGAAACAGAAGATTGAACTGAAGGGTTATGTTGATTCAGATTGGGAAGGAAGTGCCATCGATAGGAAGAGCACTTCAGGGTGTTGCTTCAATATGGGATCAGGTGTGATCTCTTGGTTTAGCAGGAAGCAATCCTGTGTGGCACTGAGTACAGCTGAATCAGAGTATGTCGTAGCTTGTTTAGCTAGTTGTGAGGAAATATGGCTAAGGAAGCTACTATTGGATTTATTTGATCTCTAGATGGATGCTACTTGTATACATTGTGACAACCAGAGTTGTGTGAAGTTGTTAGAGAACTCGGTGTTCCATGACAAGTCGAAGCATATTGAGATCAAGTATCACTATATCAGGGATATGGTGCAGAGAGGAGCAGTGAAGCTACAGTATGTTGCGATGGATGAACAGATAGATCATGTGTTGACAAAGCCATTGGCTAGGGTGAAGTTCGAGTACTTTAGGGAGAAGCTTGGTGTTCTCCAGATCAAGGTTCATTCCAAGGGGAAATGATGAGAGCCAAAGCCATTCTAACATGATGAGAGGATTGGTTCCTTCCATGGTTAGATGTAAGGGCTGATTCATTCTGTCATGGTGAGAGGATTGGTTCCTTCCATGTCAGATGTGAGTGTTGAGCCATTCTAATGTGACTGTAGGATTGGTTCCTACATGATCAGAAGTAAGCACTGAATTCCATTCTTGGAATGGAGGAACCTAGTCAGTTACCAGGTAGCTCACTCTGGGACTAGGGTCCATTCTGATATGAATGTAGTATTGGGTCCTACATGATCAAATGTGAGTGCACACCCTTCTGACATTGGTTGTCAGATGTAAGTGCAGAGCCCTTTCAGCATGAAGTATTGGTTCCTTTCATGGTCGAATATAAGTGCTGAGACCTTCTAACATTGGTTGTCAGATGTAAGTGTAGAGCCTTTTGGCATGGAGGATTAGTTCCTCGCATGGCCAAGTGTAAGTGTTGAAGCATTTTTGACATTGGTTGATGGATGTGAGTGCTGGGCCTTTCTGACAGGGTTGTGGGAGGTGTTCCCACATGGTTAGATGTGAGTGTTGGGTGTTCCTTTCAAATATGATGATAGGATTGGTTCCTACATGATCAGAAGTAAGTGTTGGGTGGGCCATTCTAACTTAGGGTCAGATATAAGTGCTACAAAAGACCTACATGGAGGCTAGGCCTACAACCATCATGAAAAAGGGATGGCTCTGTAGAACTTCCTGTGACGAGAAGAATCATGAGATAGCACCTGTGATAATGATCTAGTAGTGATGGTGATCTAGATCAAGTGATGACCTAGATCCAATGATGGTGATCCAGATCGAGTGATGATTCAGATCCAGTGATGATGATCCAAATCAAGTGATGATACAGATCCAATGATGATGTGATGATCTAGATCCAGTGATGATGATCCAAATCTATATGAAGATGAATTGAAAATGAAGATGATGAGAACTTAATGATGATCCAGATGATACAGAGAAGAAGACTTGTGCTGATAAATTGTGTCAAGAGAATACCTTCGTAGTTAAGAGGGAGTTTTGATGTAATTGTAACTTTGGAATGTATTCATCCATATATCTTATGTATTGTAACCCAATTTTTATTCTTAGATGTGTCTGTAATGTGTTTGATTCATATCATACCCCGATGTTTATTTCGGGAAGTTTCTATAATGTAAACAAGTCATGTCAAGTCATTGTGGGTAACCCTCCGATCAGTCAAGGGTTAAATTCCCCACAATTATGGGGCCCTAGGGTTATTAGACTATCCTAGAGATGTCGACCCTAGGTGAGTCATTGTAAGTCAGGGCAATAGTCCCCACTGTTTTGTTAAGGATAACCCTCCTTGTTGATTGGAGGAGGCAAAGTCCCCACAAGTTGTGGGGCACTAAGGTTATTAGACACTCCTAGAGATGTCAACTCTAGTAAGTAATTGTTAAGTGAGGCCAACATGTTGGAGTGGGTTTCAAGTGAACGAAAGAATATAAATAGAGAGTGATCCTCTCTATTTATCACACACACACTCACTCATTGGGGCGCATGAGTGAGAGGAGAAGTTGTTGGGACAAGAGAGAGACTACTGCTATCGGGAGATCATCTTTATGTTTTTGGGTTTTACTTTTGGTGCTGATTCTATCTCTAAGGAAGTTGCGGGGTTTTCTCCTTTATGGTTTCCCCGAGGAAAATTCTTTGTTTCTCTTGTCTCTTATGTTTTATTGATGTGCATGTTATTCTCTCAGTTAAAGATCCTAAGATCATAATGCTAGCTTGAATGATAAAAATATAACAAGAATTAATGTGCCATTGATCTTCAGGAAATGAGTGCCATTATATTTTAATTATTATGCAGTGTAAAGGAATGAATAATACCCATTGAAGAAAACAAATCTCATAGGAAACATACAAGTATTTCTTAGTATAATTACATTAGAAAGTTCATTAATCCTAGCAATATACAATAGTGGTACATAAAGGAGAATTCAAATCATGTGGATAGGATTCAAATCACCAACTTAATATGATTACATGGCTAACTAGAAGTGTCTAAATCATTATCGAAGCTAACTACCTAAGCTCTAGTTGTCTAACTCAGTCTCTCAATCAGTTATAATTAGTTAAACTAGTCTAACTGATGTGGTAGGTTATAATTAGGTGAGAATAGGCACCTTCCCACATGCATCCATGCAATACTAGCACTAACTGAATTGGAGGACATTTAATCGAATGTTACTGAAGCATAACCAAGCTTGACTAGTCACCAACTGACAACAACTGAAGGAGGTTGGTGCCGACACTCCCAATGGCTCCTAAATTGTAGGGATTGGTCTAGGAGGTGCATAAATTGATGCATGAATGTCCAATCATTTGTAGTTATCCTTTATCGATGTTCCCCACACTCTAGTGACTGGTACATGTTGCCCCATTAGGCCAAGTGAACCCAATGGTACTAGTGGACCCAATAGTAACTAAATGACTCCTAAGTTAGGAAAATATAATCTAATACACTAGTTTGGACAATGGAGGATTATAAATCCTAACACCACCCCCAGAATCCTAAATTGGACAACTGCAGGCCCTGGAAACAACGCCAAAAGTCACCCATATACAAATATAAAAGAATTTAAAAATGTTGCTTAATAAACCGAGGAAAGAGGGGGAAACCTCATGGGAAACCCCCCCCCCCCTCAAAATAAGCAGAAATAGGAAAATACAAGCTATCTTTAGAAGAAAAGAAGCTTCCTCCTTAGAAAATAACNGCTGCAATTTGGAGCACTATGCACCAATATGGTTATTTTTTGTAGTATCATCCTGAAGTTATGCATGTTAACCTCTCAATGTCCTTCTTAATTGATGGATGTTGTGTGTGTTTCTTCTATATGGAAGTGGTAGAGAATGATCAATTTTCTTCTTATGTGGGTCAAGTAGTTGATCATTCACTATCATCATGTAGAACTTTCTTGTAACCTTGTTGCACCACTCTGTAGGGAGAGAATCTATGAGAGAGAGAGCAACATTCTCATTCTGATACTGGGACCTAGTTCTCCTTCTATCTTATGGATTCCCAGCACCATCCCCAGCTACATCAATGAGATTTTTACCCATCTAGGCTTAGGCCTTTGGTTTGGAATGGTTGTTGGATATGGATCTAGAATCTCATGAGGCTCAGCCTCAATACCAAGATCATGTTGATATTTATCCTCTTCATCTGAATCTAAAACATGTAACAAATCATCGTCATCAAAAGGTAGTGGAAGATTGGTTATACCTTCTTGTGCTTTGGATGGTGGTGGATCACACAACTAATCTTCTTCAAACTAAACACTCCGCTCAATGAAGCATTTCCTAGTTGCAACCTCCATCAAATTGTATTCTTTTTCATCTTCTGCATATCCCAGCAGAATGTAATTGCTACTTTGGGATTGGAAGGCCTTTCTCTTATCAATGGGTATCCTGGCCCAAGGTTTGGAACCAAAAACTCTCAAGTGAGATACATTGGGATTCTTCCCATGTATTTATTCGAAAGGAGTGGCCCCAACCATTGATTTATGATGAAATATATTCTATAATTATGAAGCACATTTACAACTTCTGCCCAAAGAGAAGGAGGAAGATTCTTTGCATGAATAAGACATGTTTCCATCTCCTTTAGTGACCTATTTTTCCTCTCAACCACACCATTCTATTGTGGTGTATATGGATATGAATGTTCCATTTGAATCCCCTTTGATTCACAATAATTCTTTTAATATACTCTCCTCCTTTATCATATCTTATGGACTTGATCTTTTTCCCGGAATCTATTTTCAACCATAGCTTTAAAAACTTTAAAAATATCAAAAAATTGTGATTTATGTTTCTTGAAGTATATCTAGCATAACCTAGAGCAATCATCAATAAAAGTAAGGAAATGCCTACAACCATTAATTGTTGTTGTGGTCATTAGTCCTTCCACATAACTATGTATCAAATCAAGTATAGAGGCAGCTCTATGTGCCTTCCCAACTTCATACCTCTTCTTTATATGCTTACCTACCAAGAAACCAGAACATACTCCATCGGAAGTTTGGATGGGAGGAAAAACTTCAACCATATTATCATTGTGGAGTTGCTGGAGGTATCTAAAATTGAGATGCCCAAATCTCTCATGCCATATCTTACTAGTGTTGTTAGCATGAGTCAATAAAGGTGTAGGAGATGAGACAGGTACAAAATGTGAGAAATCATAAGACTTAGTGGCATGATTAGAAATACATTTCTCTATGAGCCTTCCAGTATCTTTTTATGTGATCTAAACTGAGTCTAATTCGAATGTAACTCCCTTGGGAGATCCTGTATGTGTCATCTGATAAACAAACACCAAATTAGTTGCAATGGAGGGCACATAGAGAACATTTTTGAACTCACCATGCTGGATTTTAATTGAACCTCTTCCTATTGCTGGAATTTGGGAGTCATCTCCCATGTGAATTTTAGGTCCTTTTGATATTGTGAGGGTAGAGAAAGATTCCTTGGAGGAAACCAAGTGGTTGGATGCTCCAGAACCAATCAAATAGGTTTTTGACTGAGTAAGGCCAGCCTTCAAGGAATGGCACATCTAATGATATTATGTCTGTGTTCTAATGTCAAACTTCTTTTCTCAATGTGGGAGAGTAATGCTGTTATGTTCAAGGAGGGAGGACAGTTGGTCGATATACTTCTTCATACAAGAGCTTTTATGATGAAAACCCCTCATACAATAAGGACACTTTCTCTTTTCAAACTTTTTCTTATTCTTGGATCATAAAGCTCCTTTGAAAGTATTTTGACTCTCTTTAGGATTCGAATTAGATGCTTTAGGCTCCTCACCCTTGTGTCGCCCTTTAGCTTGCACTTTGGTAGAGTCAGTCATCAGTAGAGATTGGATTTTGGAGGTTTAAAGGACTCCCATATGGACTAAGTTTTCTTGCTCCTCTATTAAGGACTCGATAAAGCCATCAAGTGAAGGCATCTTCCAATTAGGAATGGTAGGTAGAGACAAATACAGAATACTCAGAACCAATTTTTATGAGTACGGAGAGCACAAGATGCTCATCCTTTCTCTCTATTACACACTGCTTACATTGTAGTGCAAGAGACTTGAATTTGGTAAAAAAATGTTGTATAGTCTCGAAGCTCATATTGTTTTCCAAACAAGAATTCAAGCTTCTCCCAATCTTCTTTGAGAGTCTTCAATCCCTCAAGATGAAAGAGGGGGTTTCTGGAGATGTGAGAACAAAGGAATCCAAACGCTTCATCCAACTAGTTCAAGAACTTGTTTTTCTTAACTGGATGATGGGGTTCAATCTCTCATCCCATTTTCATCCTGTACAGGCTAAGCTTGCATAAGGAGACATGCATATCTTCCCTCTAATCAACATAGTTGAAGGGTGTCAGGATCTGGGGTAAGAAAGATTGATTCTCCATCAATTCTCCTTCTGATCATTCAATTTCTTCAATAAAGCTACGTATCACCTGTAAGAAAACACTACAAAAATGAAACCAATTACCACTATATCAAAATTGGAAAGGCACTCTTTGCGAGACTTCTGTAGAAACCCAATTGCTTCTGGTGTACAAAGGAGAGTGCACAGACTTGAAGCTTTCCTAAGGAGGATTTGATACCATATTATAATTAATGTGTCATTGATCTTCAGGAAATGAGTACCATTAGATTTTAATTATTATGGAGTGTAAAGGAATGAATAATACCAGTTGAACAAAACAAATCTCACGGGAAACAAACAAGTAATACTCAGTATAATTACAATATAAACTTCATTAATCGTAGTAGTATACAATAGTGTTACATAAATGATAATTCCAATCATGTGGATAGGATTCGAATAACCAACTTAATCTGACTGCATGGATAACTAGAAGTGTCTAAATCACTATCGGAGCTAACTAGATAAGCTCTAGTTGTCTAATTCAGTATCTCAGTCAGTTATAATCAGTTAAACTAGTCTAACTTATGTGGTAAGTGAGAAGTAGGTGAGAATATGCGTCTTCACACATGTAGCCATGCAAGAATGGCACTAACTAAACTGGAGGACATCTAACTGAATGTAACTGAAGCATAACTAAGCTTGATTAGTCACCAAATGCCAACAACTGAAGGAGGTTGGTGTTAACACTCCCAGTGGCTCCTAAATTGTAGGGATTGGTCTAGGAGGCACATAAATGGATGCATGAATGTCCAAACAGTTTCATTTAGCCCTTGTCTATGTTCCCTACACTCTAGTGATAGGAACATGTGGCCCAATTAGGCCAAGTGGAACCAATGGTACTAGTGGACCCAATAATAACTAAATGACTCCTAAGTTGGGAAAATATAATCTAATAGACTAGTTTGGACAAGGGAGGATTATAAATCCTAACAATGCATGCTTTAGGGAATAAATCATCTTTGTATTTTGGGTCTATAGTGCCTTCTGACAGTTGTAACTAAAATGAACAAGAATAGGAATGGCAGTATGTCGACTAACAGAATGAAGTCAGATGACTACGACGTGTAAGAGTCTATAAAAGGTAGAAACCAAGCTATGTGTGGGATAGATAGATACTCTCTCGGTTGGACATACACCATGTGTGGATTTTTACAATCTTTGTTGCTTGTGTCTGTTTGTAGAGTCGAAGAGTTATAGAGTTGTAAAGAAGAGTGAGTCGATCCAGGTTGTGTGTGGATTGGTAGTAGAGTGAAGGAGAGGAAAACTTCAGAGACTTAAGACTAGAGAGAATGAGAGGAGAGAGAAGTATATATATATATTGAATAAGAAGATATAAAATAGAGTCTACAAGCTAAGTGCACAGACAAAAGGTTCCATATATTTATCATGCCAGATAAAGAGAGCCTTTGTGGTTTTTCCTGAATGGGTTTCCACGTTAAATGTTTCATATGAGTATATTTGATGAATGTGTTAATCTTGAACGAATGTATGTTTATTTTCTTATGAATGAATCTTTATATGCATATGCCGCACTATTGTTAGTTGGGACCACTAATAAGGAACTATATTTGTTGGAAATTTGGACAATAATGAGAGGGGGGGTGAATCAGTATTATTAACTTTTAACAATTAAAACCACTTTTAACTTATTCATTAGCATACATGATCAAAAATACATAATAAACACAACTTTTATCATGGAATCCCAATTGGGAAAACCACCAATACTTCCTATTATTGCAAAATCATATTTACAAATAGTTTATGCCTACTACTACATACAAGGATGGTATTACACCCTATTCACCATAAACTACTGGAAGGAGGCTATGACCCCCTAGTTTATCAACTACTACTAAAAGGATGCTTCTACACCCCATTTACCAGCTACTACTTGAAGGAGGCTACTACCCCCTGGTTTATCAGCTACTACTAAAAGGATGCTTCTACACTCTATTTACCAACTACTACTGGAAGGAGGCTATGACCCCATTACTTATTAGCTACTACTGAAGGGATGCTTCTACACCCTATTTACCAGCTACCATTGTAAGGAGGCTACGACCCCCTTACATGAATACAGCCTTCCCTAGCACCACCCTACCACCCTAGTATGTTTTTATCAGACTTTGAGATATCCTTATATCTTTAATATTGTCACTAGTTTCTCATTACTTCCTTGGCCTCTATCTTCTGCAACTGCTACATGGATCTAGACTACAAAGATGACTTCATCAAAGATTATACTTTTGTATATATATCTAACATTGTGTCTTTCTATCGAAAACTATATCCTTTCTGAGAATCATGTCTCTTTGTTAATCATGTCCTTCCAAGGAGTAAATCGTGTCTTTTTATCAATAATTAACTCATCATTTAGTACATGCAGTCACACCCTTTCTTATTAATTAACTATGTTTTTATCTCCTCATAAATCTCTATTTATATCTTGTGAAATTATCAGTGTGATTTCGAATAGAAAATCCTTCTCAATTGCCTTTCCGCAATTACAGGTTGCAGATTACGGGTGTGCATTTTGAATTTTCTCAAAAACTGCTTCTGCAATTACCTTTCCGCATTTATCTTTCCACATTTATATTTCCACAAATACTTTTTCGCAATCATCTTTCTAAAATTACCTTTCCACAATTATCTTTCTACATTTACCTTTCCACAAATACTTTTACGCAATCATCTTTCTGCAATTACCTTTCAGTAATTATCTTTCCGCAATTACCTTTATGCGATTGCAGATTGCAGATTGTGGGTATGCATTTCGATTTTTCTTGAAATTGATTCTGTAATTCCCTTTCCTCAAAAAATATTCTGCAATTTGAGGATTGTGGATTACAAATTCCTTCCACAATGTGGATTATGGATTGTGGATGTGCCTTCCAACTTTTTCAAAATGGGCTTTCGTAAATCTCTTTCTGCAACTCCTGTGAACCGTCGATCACTTTGTGGAATCCTCCACATCCGTTGATCATTTATCAAACACGAAACTTTCATTTTGGTGCTCCAGAATGTTATTTTCCATGCATATTTACTTTGTGGATCCTTTTCCTACCATTGAACTATTTTTTGAATACGATCTTAGTCGTCCAACCTCTGCTAAATAACCTGACTGCAACTCCATGACTATATGTTGATTGATCATAGGATCGATCAATCAAGCTTGGACGGACTTCGTCGAACTTGATCCCCTCGCTGGATATACACACTATCTTTGTGGATTCATTTGTACATGTATTCAAATAATCAATCGATTCATGATTTAGACACACAAGGAGTCAATTATTCATTTACACAGATATATGCATAAATAGTCCCTCTTAATTCAAACATAATGATGTCATATTGCAACACTAAATTCATGATAGCACGTCATGTGTCTTTCCAGCTTCATCACACATGCCACATCATTATGCATGCCATGTCATTTCTTCCTTTGTTATTCCTTTGTGTTACACTAAGTTTTCCCTGCCATCATGTCCTTAGTTATTCCTTTGTCATTATTGAACTCCTTTGACATCAACAAAAGCTATATCCAACATTCTCCCCCTTTGACATTGATGGAAACATATAAACATTGTTCCCCTTTGACAACAATGACAAAGGATAACATGTTATTCCTTTCTAGTCTTTCTTCTTTTAACTTGACTTGGTACTAGCCATTGTGTTATGATCTAGTTAACATTTTCCTTCTTGCAGCAAATTATTTGAATGATAAGCTGGATGATAAATTCATAAACTCCCCCTATCACAATTCTTCCTTCTTCTCCATTAATGAGTCTCTCTTAGTTACTTCAAGCCAATGTGATGGTCATCTTTTGAATATCAAATTGTGACAAAGTTTATACTCGTTGATTTGTTTTTTAGTTACTTCATTCAACCCTTAGTTTTCTTCCATATATTTCTCTTTCAATATGCCCCATATAACTTGTTCTTCTTTAAAGAGTCTTCAATTCCATGAAAACAATTTATTATCCATATAGTTCCTTCGCAATATTCAATTGTTGAAGTTTTGGCTGAAGTTCCACATAATCTATAGCCTTCTCCTCTTGATTCCTACGACACAATCTTACTCCTACTTTTACTCATCTTGGAATTTCCAATAAACTGCATTTTTTTCTTTCAGCTTAGCCTTGAGTTCTCTTCTACTGTCAAATTTTTTGAATTTAAATTTATTTAGAAAAACAGAAAAAATGATTTCAACTCACAAGAATAACTACTCAAAATTTCCTTATCAGGTAGTCCTTAAGATTGTCTAAACGGTATCCTTCATATCTATTCTTGTATAAAGTTGTACATGTTCTCACCAACCATGAAAACGAGATTATTAAATCAATGTAATCAAATGAATACTTTCATGTTGGACAAAGTTTTCTTTTTCAATCTGTTACTTCTACACTTCTTCTTGTTTTCTAGGAAGATAGCCTTTTACCAATTATTTCCTATGACTCTTATTTTTCTTGTTTTGATGGCAACTTCAAAACATTTTTTTCTTCTTACCTACTAATATTTGTCAAGTACCAATCGCATTTTTCTGATATTAACTCCCCCAGAGTATATGACTCCTTGTAATGTTAATTTCAGGGTTCTCTTTAGGTCATGAGAGACCTTAGAAATGAATTCCACCATCATCACTATTTTATTCTTCATCATATTCATATTTATCTTCATCGATGTATTTTATTACATCTTCATCTTACTTTCTATCATAATGGATGTCATTCTTATCTATGACACTATTATGCTCAACACTATCTTTGAAAGCTTCATTGATGCTTGGAATCTTTGCTTCTTCTGAATCTTTGTTGTCTGATTTTCTTCTCCACATCTTTCGATGAGGTACCCTGCTTACTGTTCTTCTATATCTTTGTTTTTTTTATTCCATACATTGATCTTTTCCCTTGGTTCTGCAATCAACAACTTTGTGACCAAACTTGTGACAACAATAACAATAACCATAGAAATTTCCTTTATATATGGAGAATCTTTGATCACCCTGCTTCACAAATTCCATCTTCTTCCATTTTTTTTGAGCCTCTACTGAATCACTCTTTCTCATCTTACATTCTCTAGCCATATGTCCAAAATCATTACAAGAGTTGTAATGACCAAAAAATATTTGCTGATACATGCTTGTCATTTTTCTTCTAGGCATCATATCTATTCTTCATAAGGGAGAAACAAATTTCTTACTTTCTCCCCTTTTAATTGGGATCTTGAGTGAAACAACATGGCTTCTTTTATTTCCATCTTGGTTTTTGAAAGAGGAATATCCTGGCTTCTTTTCTTTGTCAAATCCTAATCCATATTTATCACTTGATGTTCTTTGAACACTTAGGATTTCATCTAAATTCCTTGAGTTGTTCTCAAACTTTGATTTGATAGATTCTTTATCAACCCCTTTTTAAAGTTGAATAATCTCTTTTTCAATTTTTTTAGAATCTTGTATTCTCTTCTTGAGTTGCGCTACTAGGTCCTCTTTAATCTTCTTGGCCTCTTGAAGTTGGTTCTTCAAATCAATAATAATTTGACTTGACCCTTTATCTTTTGATTTATGCTCTTCTTAGAAGTTTGACAACTTTTCTTTCAAATATGTGTTCCTTCTTCTACCTTTCTCAAGTTCCTCAAGAGCAGCTATGAGTCCAGCCTTTAGGTCCACTTCTCCTTCCTTATCTGATTCATCATCCGAAGTTAATGTCCCCATGAATAGGATTTCTTCATATTCACTTATCTCTTCATCTTCATTGTCTTCCTTGGAATATAAGTTTTTCTTCTTTTTCTTAAACTTCTTCTTGTACATGGTCTTACTCTATTGATGTTTCTTATGACAGTAAGGTTCTTCATCATCACTATCCTCTTGTTTTGGGTAAGGGCACTTATTGGTAGCTAATCCTTCCATATTTAAAACACTTCAAAGGAATCTTTCCTTTGCACTTTCCAGTACGTCCTTTCTCAAGTTTCTTGATGAAAAAAGCTTCTTCATCATCTAGGCTCTCTGATTGGTTCTTGGGTAAGGCTTTAGACTTAATTGGCTCTTTTGAAGCTTTAAATGTTGCTTTTTTATTTGATGGTCCATCTTGTTCTGTTCTCATTTCATATGCAATGAAGATCCCATGTAGTTCATCTACTGTCATGAGGTCAACATCATATCATTCTTCTAGAGTAGATACTTTTGAGTCATACTTCATGGGAAGGGTTCTTAGTACTTTGTCAACGAATTCTCTCTCCTTTATTACTACTCCAAGTCCTCTGATAGCATTGACAATTCCATCTACTCTTAAAATATATTCTACATTATTTTCTTCCTCTTTCACTTTTAGACATTCAAACTACCCTTTGTATGTTTGGGGTTTGAACTGTTTGACTTTAGAGGCTCCTTCATAAACATTTTTTATTTTCTCCCAAGCATGTTTAGTTGTCTTGCATTGCATAACCTTAACAAACACTGAATTTCTCAATCCATTTAATATTGCATTCAAATATTTAGCATTGGCTTCATATCGATCTAGTTCATCTCTGTCTGTAGGTAGATCATCTGGTAATTTGAACTTTGTTTCAACAGACCTCCAGAATTTGTATCCAAGAGACATTAGATTACACTTCAGTCAATACTCTCTAGTATGCATAATTAACTCATATAAATAATGTATTTTTTTTGGTGGCTAACCCTTCTTGTTGATCCATAGTGGTTTTTAATAGGATCTTCCTTCTAGTGATTAAGCTGTAGTGAAGGATCCTACTTTGATACCAATTGTTGGAAATTTGGACAATACTAAGAGGTGGGGTGAATCAGTATTATTAAATTTTAACAATTAAAACCACTTTTAGCTTATTCATTAACACACATGATCAACAAGACACAATAAACACAACTTTTATCATGGAATCCCATTTAGGAAAACCACTAATACTTCATATTACTACAAAATTATATTTACAAATAGTTGATGCCTGCTACTAAAGAAAAGGATGGTACTACACCCTATTTACCAGCAAATACTGGAAGGAGGCTAGGATCCCCTAGTTTATAAGCTACTACTGAAAGGATACTTCTACACCCTATTTACCAGCTACTACTGGAAGGAGGCTACTACCCCCTGGTTTATCAGCTACTACTGAAAGGATGATTTTACACCCTATTTACCAGGTACTACTAGAAGGAGACTATGACCCCCTTTTTTATCGAGTACTACTGAAAGGATTCTTCTAAACCCTATTTACGAGCTACCACTCGAAGGAGGCTACGACCCCTTTGCAAACATATATCCTGCCCTAGCACCACCCTACCACCATAGTATGCTTTTATCAGACTTCCAGATCTCCTTATATCTTTAATATTGTCACTGGTTTCTCATTACTTCCTTGGTCTCTGTCTTCTGTTTCTGCTACATGGATCTGGACTACAGAGATGAATTCATCCAAGATTAGACTTCTTTATATATTTAACATTGTGTCTGGATATCCAAAACTATATCCTTTCTGAGAATCGCATCCCTTTGTTAATCATGTCCTTCCAAGGATTAAATCATGTCTTTTTATCAATAATTAACTCAACATTTAGTTTATGCATCCACACCATTTCTTATTAATTCACTCTCTCTTTATCTCCTTGTAAATCTCTGTTTATATCTTGCAAAATCATCAGCGTAATTTCGAACAAAAAATCATTCCGCAATTGCGGGTTACGGATTGTGGGTGTGCATTTTTACTTTTCTCAAAAACTTCTTCTACAATTACCTTTCCGCATTTATCTTTCCACAAATACTTTTTTGCAATCATCTTTTTGCACTTACCTTTCCGCAATTATCTTTCCACAATTACCTTTCCGCAAATAATTTTCTGAAATCATCTTTCTGCAATCACCTTTCCGCAATTACCTTCATGCAATTACAGATTGCGGTCATGCATTTCGATTTTTCTCGAAACTGCTTCTGCAATTTGCGGATTGCAAATATGCCTTCAAAAATTTTCGAAATGGGCTTCCACAAATCTCTTTCCGCAACTCCTGTGAACCGTCGATTGCTTTGCGGAATCCTCCTTGTCCATTAACCAGTTATCAAACACGAAACTTTCATTTTGGCGCTCAGGAATGTTATTTTCCACGCATATTTATTTTGTAGATCCTTTCCCTATTGTCAATCTATTTTATTGATACGGTCCTAGTCATCCAACCTCTGCTAAATAAGCTGACTACAACTCCACGACTCTTTGTTGATTGATCAGAGGATCGGTCAATCAATATCTATCGAACTTCGTCGAACTTGATCCCCTCGCTAGATATACACATTATCTTTATGGTTTCATTTGTATAGGTATTCAAACTATCAATCAATTCATGATTTAGACACATAAGGAGTCAATTATTCATTTACATAGAGATATGCATAAATAGTCCTTCTCAATTAAAACATAATGATGTTAGATTGCAACATTGACTTCATGATAGCACCTCATGTGTCTTTCCATCTTCATCACACATGCCACATCATTATGCATCCCATTGCATCGCTTCCTTTGTTATTCCTTTGTCTTACACTAATTTTCCCTGCCATCATGTCCTTGGTTATTCCTTTGTCATTATTGAACTCCTTTGACATCAATGGAAACTATATTCAACAATGTTAACTATTGTAATCTATTTCAACAGAAAAATATAGTCATATCTTGAATACATGCAATAAGAGAAGTAATATAACCATCGACTTAGGTCGAGAAAGATAGTAAGGTGTCAAGGAAGAGGAAATCCACACACAACTGTAGAAACATGGTTCTTGCAGTGACCCATAAGAGATATCTAGGGTGAGACTTCATCTGTGTCACAGGTGTTGTCAGCTAAGCCGTGCTCTTTCAAGCCGATATGTTGGACTTCGTTGACGAATAAACCAGGGATTGAACCTGGGTCGAAGGGAGAAATGCCAACAACCCTGCATGTACATAAGAGATTTCCATTTTCATGAGGAGAGTAAACTAATACCTTATAACCAAGCATGGGAAGTCCTTCATCATTAATGAACACAAAGGTAAATTGAAGATTGTTCTGGTAAGTGCTAACTCATACAAGAAATTGACCAATTCAAGTCGCAAACTTGTATTACTCTTCTTAAGAGAGAACCAATTAGGAGATGAATTAGTAAAAATAAAGTCATCTCTAGAAAGATGTACTAAAGATCAAAAATATCAATTGGAGTAGATTTTGTAGGTATATAGACTAGTTTTCAAGGACCTTAAAGGGTTACCACCCAAGGGGGAAATAGAACATGAGACATAGTTGTTTCCTAACTACCCATTTCCAAACATTGTGTTGTATCAATAGTCCATCCTATCGATAAATGAAGTGAAGAAACTATTGCAAAAATGGTTGGAACAATGACTAGCTTGACAAAGCACCTTACCTTGTGGGACACCTATCATCATTATACTAAAGAAGGATGGGACTTGGAAATTTTGTATCGATTATAGATATTTGAATAAGATCACCCTTGATAATCACACAGGGGCTTCATTCAATGAACCTCTCACATAGCATGTGCAATCATGGAGTATTAAAGAATACCCTTAATTTATGTAGATATTAGTCCAAACTCCTTTTGTTGAAACCCCATCCCAATATTTAAAATGTCCCCACCACCCTTTTTTATACCCTAATACTTCTAAACCCCCACCCTAAACCCCTCATCCCCCCCAATACCTGCAATATATTGGCCTGTTTTTTAAGAAATTTAAAACCCACAATATGAACTAACATGTTAGGATATTGGTCAACAAGTGAATCCCCTGTGGATAATCAATACCCTTTGCACAAGAACGATTACAGCAGGCCAAGTAGTTCACCAAGATGGATACCACTATAATACTATCTTCAATACAAGGCCAACTCTATATGGGTAGTTGGTAATGCCTTTTGGTTTATGCAATGCACCAACTACATTTATTCATTTGATGATTGATGTATTGTGTCCCTTTATAGATTCATTTGTAGTATCGTACTTAAATAATATGTTGGTTTATAGATCTAATAGGGAAGAGCACATATCACACCCCATGTAGGTGTTAGAGACCTAAAAAAGCATCAACTGCTAATAAACCTTGAGAAATGTGAATTTACCCAGCAATCATTTATGTACTTAAAGCATGTGATTGGTGGAGGGTAATTCAAGATAGTTGTTGTAATGATGGAGGCCATATTGAAGTGACCAACTTTTATCAATGTTACTGATGTTAGGAGCTTTGTTGGGGCATCATAGTTTTTATACACCTAATCCTTAGGGATTATGGTTTAAACCATGTCATAGTGCCTCCGTTAATGGGATATTAAAGAATACCCCTAATTTCACTAGATATTGATAATTACTTACAAAAATACATTTGTTGAGCCCCCCTCCCAATACATATTTCCAATTCAAAAACCCCTATTTTTATAATATATTCCTTATTTTTACTAGAAACCCCTTTTTATATCCCCCCAATACCTATAAATCCCCCATACGCTATTCCTTGCACCCCAATACCCACAATAAATTGACCTTATTTTTCATAATTAAAACCTTTATGAATGAACGTGATAAGATATTGCTCAACAAGATGAATCCCCCATGATATATATATATATATATATATATATATATATATATATATATATATATCTCCAAGCATTGGAGTTATCCTAGCTTGTCAATGGTATCAGAGCTCTGGTTTTGTCATAACTCCATGAATTTTGCATTAGTTTGTCTACCTACTACAAATTCATCAGATATCTTCTACTGCATATTGTCTCATCTACAACATATTCTCTCTATTGCATATTATCTCCTCTGCAGTATATTATCTACATCAACCTAGGAATTTAGATGTTAGCAAGAAAAACCTAATTTGAATTATGCATTACCTCCTACGTGGCATCCTCTCCATTATATGTGATTTCACCTATGGCTTGCATCAAACCTTCATATTGTTGATACTAGTCTATGATTTTACGAATATCTACATCTTAGACCATCACAATATTCTAGGCTATACTACCAGGCCTCCTACTCTGTTAAAACCCTAATCCATTACTCTGTGTGCATACTCATACACGGTATATGTGTGCATACTCTTATTTGGTATCCACGTGCATACTTAAACATGGTATCTACATATTCTTGTGTGGTATGTACTATATCAAATTGGTATACTTGTGTTTTACTTGCGCATACCTTCTACATATCCACCTCCATCGGCCTGTGTTTTAACCAATGAACCATATCTTCTACACGTGTGTACTACTAGGGATCTTTTCAGTCCAAGGGTCACTAAGTGAAGGTTGTTCGAGGGCGTGTTATACCACATCTACGTGCCAATCTATTGGAGCCTATAAACTCTTATGTTTTTTATCCGAGAAGGAAAATGATTTGAAAGTATTCATTAGATAAGGTATTATCAATTGTCAATTATCATTTTGATATCATTGTGTAGTCAAACTTGAGGCAAGTGTTGGTTGTGAAGTATGGTAGTTCTTCCTTTTGAATTAAAAATTGCATCTTTAAATAATATCTCAAAGTGAGTAGTTGTCCTTGTACACGTTGGTATTTATATGAACCCTTCTAAGTAGCAGTGGATGATATTGAAATATTTCTTATATGTAGAGCATGCCATCCTTTGTTATTGCACCCTTGAAAATATTTACCATTCATATTGTAATGTCATCTTTGAAGATGTGTTTGAAATTATTTTTCTTATAAAGATGCATTCATTTGTCTCTATTGTCGATGTGGTTATTAATCCAAAATGGTCAAGGAAGATCAAGCACATTAAGATTTTTGATGAGCTATGGGATGACATATGTGAATAAGAGAATGGAATTGGACCTACAGAGCCTATAATAGACAAAGAGCTTACAATATGGAAGAAAAAATACAAGAAAGTCTATGTCTTGATCGCTGCTATAGTAAGTGAATAGGTGACTTGTCATAACATTTCCATTACAAATTCTTATTGTTCCTTGAAAAAATTGAAGGATTTATATGACTCACACTTAGAATTGGATCTCATTTAGTTGTTGTTAAAGCTCTCTAGTCTAAAGTTGAAGGGAAATGACCCCATGTCCTTAACATAATAAATTAAAGCCAATATGCATGAAATTTATGTGTGATCTGCTATGAAGGTAGACATTTTTCTCACAACTTTCATCAAGGTCATCTACCCCACATATTCTCTCTCTCTTGAGTCACTTCAAGATAATGGCCAATTGCAGACCCTCAAATTTGACATCTTGGTGGGTAAAATTGTAGAACAACTGAAATATTTTGGAAAAAAGATGTTTCAAACCATTAGAAAGACTATGTACCTTTATTAGAAACGAAAGAATCAATCACATGATTCTTCTAGAGGATATGGTAGTAAAATAGAACGTGGAGGAAGTAATTTTATAGGTAGAAGGTAGGCACAACCATGGTGAGAGATATGATCTTCATTATGTATGTTGTGGAAAGAAGAGAAATGACGCATAGACATGTAGAATTATATGGGCGAAGAAAATACAAAAGTGCATAAAGAAGAAAAAGGTAAATCTCCTGAATCAAGTAAATCTCTTAAATCTTCTCATTTCATTGTTGCACATTATGTTGTTGGTGTAAATGAAATTCTATTCAAGTGACTTCATTTTCTTCTTGGAGAGATACTTGGCTTCTTAACATTGGTGCTGCCTACCACATGAATTTTAGAAAATAATTATTTTGAAGAATTGAATGACAATGTAGCTAGTAGAGTATATTTTGTAGATAAATACAACCTTAAACTTCTTGTGCCTTGCACCATCAAGCTCAAAATTCCAGATTCCTAGATTTTATGTTGCATAATGTTCTCTATTTTCCATAGTTGCAGAGGAACTTGCTATCTCTTGTGAAAATTCGATAGCAAGTCCATTCCATTCACATGGTTGATGGGAAAGTTGCGATAAGGATATATTTTGACAACTAGGTCATCATGACATGATGAAAAGATGAGAGATTGTTGAAACTAAAAAGCACATGTTTTTTTCACACCTCTCTCACTATGATGTTTGTTCATTTTCATATAGTCTTTTGTGGCATGCTAGATATGGGCATATCAATTGTGATAGTCTTCATTTGTTGAAGAAGAATGCTGTTTTTGGTTTTCCCACAATTCCAAGGAATTGGTAACAATTTGATGCATCTATCATTGGCAAACATCACAAGTAACCTTTTCATGATCCCAAATCTAGAGCATGTAGAAAATTAGAGTTCATACACTCTAACTTGTGTGGCCCCATGCATGTTGGTTTTGTAAATGGTAATAAATATATAATGTAATTTATTAATGATTACACCAAAATGTATTGGGTTTATTCATTGAAGCATAAATTTGAAGCATTTAAAGCATTTAAACATTTATGTGTGGATAGAAAATGAAGCACAATATCATATTGACACTCTTTATTTTCGTAATGAGAAGAATAAACTTCTAATGAATTTGAAAACTCTCCTTTGTAACATGGGGTTATGCATCAAACCATTGTTCCTATAATCCTCAACAAAATGGTGATCAAAAGAATGAACAAGCACTCTTGAATATGGTATGTTCCATGTTTTTTTAAGAATGTAAAATTAATGTTTTGGAGTGATGCATTTATGTGTAGTCTATTTGATAAACAAAAGTCTATCTCATGCTCTTGGCAACAAAACTCCATATGAAATGTGGTATGGTTGCATTCCTTTGGCAATGAATCTTAGGTTTTTTTGTTACACCTTAACTCTTAAGTAAAAAAGAAACAAAATCTATGCAAAGATTCAAAGTACATCTTCTTTAGATACTCAAATACCACCAAGGCAAAAATTCAAAGTGCATCTTCTTTGGATACTCAAACACGACCAAAACATATCATATTTACGATTAAGTATATAAATAAATAAATATTAAATAAATATTTTTTCTAGAAATACATGATTAAGAGAATTAAATCTTGAAAAAAATGAAAACCATCTCAATCACCTAAAAAAAACCTAAACCCTCAATAAAATTTCCAAAATGTAACTACCATGCCTTCTTAGCTAACTGTTTAATTATAAGATGGAGAACAAAGTCTTTAAATTTATTAAATCTTGTTTTAATTTAAATATTAAAAAATTCAATCTATTTTTTTATGTTTTAGTGAATTTTTAATCCAGTTTTTATTTGAATTCTAAAAATGCCAAGTTAGAATTCGAGCAATTCGTAACTACAATTCTAGAAGCAATTCACTAACATCCTTTAAAAAAGACAGATAACTTTGAAATGACACGTCAAGGCAGGCAATTTAGTGAGGCGTGGGAAAAGGTCATCAAATTCCACGGCTAGGCGGCCGGCGTGCAATATCTAATCTAAATGGAAACAAACAGAGTCACACGGTCGCACCATTGAAATATTCAAACAAAATTTGAGGTCTGGGAGGCGTACAAAGTCACAATAGCAACGTAACTACCGGCATTGAAATTCTAAAAATTAGGTCAGTCGCAGCACCGACAACCTATTTTAATAATTGCTCGCCATAAGCGTTATTATCGATGCAAGGGGAGAGAAGGAAATGTCAGGAATTATCTTCATGAATCACGAGGACCAATGTACTCCACCGCGTAGTTTGGCAGAAAGCTATAAAAGCTTGCGGCAGGCTACGCTTACAGGAATTTATAATCCACTTTGAAATTCTGAATTTAATAGCCGTTAATGGAAAAAATTAACCATGGCTGCCAAGGCTTTAATGCTAAGGCAGCTGTGCACTTAAGTTTTATTTGATCTCAAACAATTTGAGATCTAATAGTATGTTATGTAGCTGTCCTCGCATTACATTAAATTTTATAGAAAACACTGGTTATTAAATCATGGACAACAAACTGGTTATTGATTACCTATTTGATCACATATCACTTCTGAAATTCATGATAATTCACAGATTTTCAAGTATACCCAGTAAAATTCTCCTAACAAAACAAACAATGAACAGCACTGCAATTAATTCTTTTTAACTTTAAATGCAAAGGAAGGAATGATTAATTGAATCGTGTTTTACCATATATGACGTCTGGAATTCAATATAAGAATCCCAAACCCTAAAGGATTATTACAATTTGTCAATTATACCCGATGGTATTATTCGCAC
Source organism: Pseudotsuga menziesii (assembly GCA_001517045.1). Taxonomy (NCBI): domain Eukaryota; kingdom Viridiplantae; phylum Streptophyta; class Pinopsida; order Pinales; family Pinaceae; genus Pseudotsuga; species Pseudotsuga menziesii. The sequence goes on from LPNX010032634.1 coordinate 34,404, forward strand.
AAAACAACTCATCAGTCGGCACTGCATTGCAGGATCTGCAAACCATAAACTCACTGAAATGTGTTTGGGGCAAAGTGCGAAATGCATATGAATAGAAAAAATAGAATAACACTTTTTTTTCTCAACTAAAGAGCTGTTGAGACGTCATAAATTAAAATAGTTTAAATTCCTACATGGCACTTTCTTACAAATAGCTGTATCATGATAACTGGTTCTTTATCATAATTCAATTGTGTCTCCATGGGATTTGAACAAAGGTTTGTAGAATGAAAACAATACAGTAATACAGCCCCGATCAGAGCCCTGCAAAAACACTGGAGGCAAAAATTAACAAATAACAAAAGTTTCTGAGAAAATCTGCATCATTAATGTTGAATACAATCTCCCTGTTCAACGATGAGGAAAAATGATTGAAGGGCCTTGATATTGTATCAAACGCTTGCTTGGGGATAAAGCTTTCTCCCTGGCCTCTTCAGAGGGCTGAGGCAGAACCTCAAACCAGACAACTCGTTACTCACCACAGTAAAACGTTTTGGGCTTTGCATTGACCTGCGCTCCACATAAGGAGAAAACGATCCTGCACAGTCGTTATACTGAATTCCTTCCATCTTTCCTGCTCTCGTCTTGGGACAAGGAAACACCCCACCAAAGTTTACATTACACATGGCTCCGGGTCGGTTAACAGGCGAAGCCCGCTGATCATCTTCAGATTCCATGGTTACAGATGAAGGGCTAGCTCCCTTTGCATGCCGATGGAACAAGCCGTTTCTGGGATGAATTGATCCGCTTCTTAAGCAATCGTCGACCTTGGAATTCTCGCTCTCTCTGTATCTAGGTGATGTTGAGCGCTTGGATGAATTTTTAGTAAAGATGCTCCAAATTTTGGTTCCGCGTTTACTTAAAAATGACGAGCTTTCTTGCTTCGCATAATTGTAATGGATGGGAGAAAACTGCGCTTGAAGGGAATCATGACGGCGGTTGAAAGGGTCTGTATTCTCCAAGCATTTCTTGCTTGAGATATGGTCCAACGAAGACATGGCAGGCATAGAAGATTCGCCTGTAACATTGTTGGCCTGATAAAGGGATTCAACAGGATTCCTTTTGCTCTTTCTCCGAAGCAGCCACGAGTAGATCCAAGACCTTCGTTTAGGAGGTAATTCGTTGTTGAACGTATTCTCAATTCGTGGACGCCACGGACTCGAACCTGCGACCTCGTTGTCCATGAAACCCTCATTCTGTCGATGATTTTTACCAGGACATTTGTCGCTGCGTCTGGACTTTGCAACCTCCGGAGTTCTTGAGAAACTCGATACGCATACGGGAGAGAGTTTTAGTTGGTTTAGGTTACCCTCATGATTAGTATTTCCATCACGGAGAGCCGACTTGCTTTGCCTTTCAGAATCTGCAAATGAAATGCCGAGGCGTGCATGCAGACGATCGACTTCCCGCTCTTCTGAGATTGAAGCTCTTTCTTCATAGAATGTTAAAGGAGAACAGATATGCAGAGATTGTGTGGATTTAAACCTCCTTTCTTCCTCCTGTGCAATCAGATCAAGCAAGCGATCTGTGAGACACAAAGCACAGACTCCCACGGGAGACTCGCGAGGATGTTGCCTGCAACGCATCCTTCTTCATGCAGTTTTTTTTCCAATCGATGATCCCAAATCCTGAACTAAAAGGAGAGAACTCTGCACAGGGAGAAAAGTGAAAGTGAGTGTGCATTTGATGTGGAACAATCCATAAGTCCCAGTCAACCAGAGAAAAGAAAGGAACAGGCCATTAACTTCCAGTCGTCTACAGAAAACGAAGGGTGGGCGTATGGTATGCGCCGAGGCATGTGGGAGACTTTAATATGCGATCAATCGCTGCCCAACGCCGCTGAAAAGGGGCTTCGCTTTTGCTGTGTGGTGTAGATCGGACGCCGACGCAGGCGCCACGAATACTGCTTCTTAGGCGGCGTAATTTCCGGGAATTGGGGTGAAGAAAATTCCGTTCTCTTCTTGAATTCTCAAAAATAATATCAGACGGTGATGTCACGCCTAACTACTGACAAAGCTGCAGTGAATGTTTTATTAACATCTAACCCCTCAAGGCTCATCTCACGGTCTCACCCCATCGCTGTCGCTCGCATCGGTCGGGCGCTCACTCGGTTGCCACTTTTGGTGGGGCGGAACGTCAGAGCTTACCGTTGACATTGATGGCGACATTTTTGGATGTAGCTAGACAAATGTATATAAAAAGTGAACATGATTATTGAGTGGGCGGTTGCCCTCTTTGCCGCTATAGGCTATAGTGTGTTTCGCAATGGCAACCACTACACACAGGTATATAAATTATATCTTTGCATATATAATGAGTTGGATCATGGTTGTGTCATGCCGTCCAATCTAATGGTTTATAATTTTAGTATTTTTTTTTCAAAGCATTGTATATAGAGAGAGCTGGAGAGTCTTTTGTATATGCAATGCCGTGTTCATTTAATTGTTTATAATTTAGATTTATTAAATGTTTTAGTATATATTGATTGTTTTTAATATATATATATATATTTGTTTTTAATTTGATTAAGTATTTTATTATATATTAATTATTTTTTTAAATGATTTATTCAAAAAAGAATTTGATCTATTCTTTTTAATTCTAGATTTTATTAAATGTTGATATAAATATATATATATAAAAGCATGGAATATGTGTTTATTTTGTAATTAATAAAAAATTATAATTTAATTTTTTATAATAATTATAATTATTATTGTGTTTAAGAGGCACATTTTACAACCTAGTAGGAAGAGACGTGTAAGTCTTTATGTGCTTATCTTAGAGCTCACATATATATATATATATATATATATATATATATATTATAAAAAATAATAAAATGTTTAAACTAGCAATTGCCCCAAGGAAGCGCAACATGGACAAAAGTTTAAACATCTTGTACAATTAGCCGAATTGAGAGTTTTTTTTTATAAATTTTTTGAAAAAAAATGTTTTTAAATGTTGAGCCCATTGTATATTGGTTTTTATGTCGAACCCGTTGTATATATTACCTTACCTTGAGAGTCAACCGTGCATTGAAAGTTGTTAAAGAAATTTTCAAGATTCATGTATCTAAATCAAAAGTTATTCCTACTTCTGGTAAATGTGGGGGATAGATGCCAAGTGCAATTTAAAAACATTATAGCACATTCGTTGAAAAGATAGCAGTAAAGAGTTTTGTGCTTTTAAGCTAAAGTCCATATGCATATTTTATATGAAGGAGCTTACTATTGGAGCATACACAATGATGAAGTTAAGTAAGTGTCAAGGAAGCATATGACGAGTTGAGAAAGTATGGGGATGTTGATAATAAGTCTATGTAGGCAATGCGTTGAAGAGATGGAATGAAAGGATTGGTGTCGATAAATGGTTACGAGTTCCTTCAGCAGAAAGTATATTTATCATTGGCAACTGTGCAAGGTTTGTTCATAGTATTGGCAAGCCTCCACTTCTAGCTTTGGCTCAAATATTTGACCCAACTTATGAATCATCTTGAGAAGTCTACCACAACCATGATTATAACAAGATTCAACTATAGTGACTAGGGGCTTACTCCAAATTGAACACATTTGAGCAAAAGGGAAATTTTGAGCATTTGTGTCAAATACAAATAGTCATTAGAATTCGCAATTCCAATATAAGCAACTTCTACAAAGTTTCTTTGTCAATATATTGGAAAGAAAATCTTGTTTGTTAACAGTGAATCTTTTTTTTTTAAATGTGAGATAAAGTACCAGTATTACATTGAATTTTTTGTCAATACTCAAGACATATGAAAATTGAGAACAACAATTTTATGTTATGTGTATCAAAATTTGTGATAAAAAATTTCATATTTTGCATAAGTTGGTGAAGTCTTTGATGGAGAGGAGAGGACCCTTCATAGAGGATGAGGTCATTATGATCAACGAGCAAATTAAGTTGATGGTGTATATTATCGGGCACATTATGAAGCTATTCTTGGTAATAAAATCAAACTGGCATGATGAAATGAAATGAAATGGGAAACCGATGAAGACCGCATAGTTTATGAGGAAGAGGATGAATTTGATGATGATGAATACAGTGAAGATGAATACAAAAATTATGGTGGTAGTGATGATTATAATGATTATGAAAAGGATAGGGTAATGGTTTGTTACCTAGAAGAAGGAGAAATGTTGGAATGTGTCCCTTGGAGGACACTGCAAGTTGAAATTGAAGATAAATTAAAGTGTATAAGTGAAAACAAATATAAAGAAGAAAGTATTGAGTTGGAACCAACAGAGATTGAAGAAAGGAAAATTAAAGACTCCCAAAAGAAGAAAGAGAAACAAATTAAATAAACGTTATGTATGGAGGTGGGCATAGATCCATAGGCAATGGGAAATCACAATAGATAAAGAATTAAAGTATGAAACATTAAGTTCATTAAATTATTGTGATGATGACGCTGAGCTAAAAAATGTGTAGTCAGTTTGTGAGGGGCTGTTAGGAATTAAGGAAGATAAGGTGATAAAATTATAAGCTGTGGATCTTAGGAGGGGAATATATTGGAGGGAATTCCTTGGAGAGCATTTGATCCCTTTTAACAGTTTCCTTGGTTGTGATTGTGCATGTACAAAGAAAGAAGAAAGTAGCCATGCTAATGCGACCTATGAATAAGATAACCATGTTGTTGTTGCAAGTGAAGAAGAAGAAAACATTGTTGTTGACCTTGAAGTGAAATTCGATGAACTTAATGAAGATCTTGAAGATTATAACAACGTTCTTGATGTTGCTATTGACATAATTTGAAGAACACAAAACTTAAGAAGATTTTTAAAATAAATAATAACTTATAAGGAGTTTATGCAAGGGAAATTTATGCATATGGATGAGTAGACAAAAGAGATTGAAATTGAAAATGAGGTGAGATATGACGAAGATAAATTCCTTTATTGGAAGAACACGAAACTTAAGAAGCTTTTGTAAAAGAAATAATAACTTATAAGGAGTTTATGCAAGGGAAATGTATGCATATGGATGAGTAGACAAAAGAGGTTGAAATTGAAAATAAGGTGAGATATGATGAAGATAAATCCCATAATAAAGAAGAAGTGATAAATCAGTAAGGAAATAAAGTTTATCCAATATTTTGATGAACAGAGAGAACAACTTGCTTATGGTTGTAAGCAATGAGGATAAAACTGCCATAAAAGTAGTAGAAGCAATGGATAAAGAGGAAACCCATGAAGTTGCTAACGGATTTTCAAAGTTGGAAAAGAAGAAATGGAGAAGGATGTTGTAGAGATCCATATTTCATTTAATGATTTGATTATTTGTGAATTTGTAAGTATAGAAAAAAAATATGAAATCTACAAAAGATGAAAGTAAAGATGAAGAGCACATTGAGCAAGTGCCAAGGCTATTTCACATGTAAATAAGAAAAAGAAAATGGAGAAAAGATAAAGATGAATATGATGAGGAAAGTGAGGGTGTTTTGGAAATAAACGGTAGTATAAATTCCATAAGATGATGATAAAAAACTTGTATTTGGAATGCAAGTAGAGGTATTGGTGCATGTGATATATTGCGCACTTGAAGGGGACAAGAGAGTATATGAAAAGTTCGAAAGGAAATGATTTCAAGTCGAATATGATACAAAAAAACTCTTGGAGGAAGAATTGCTTCAAACTATCAAATGGATGATCCAAAATGAAGAGTTTGTGGTATTTATGAGGAATGCAGAAAAAGTTAAAGAAGTTGATAGAAAAAATGACCTTAAAGGATATAGAAGGTTAAGGTAGATAGAGGGAAATTGCCATGATAGACATTTGTGCAAATGAAGACCCTTATACTATAGAGGAGCAAAGGTATGATTCTAAGGACGGATCCCATGTGGATGATGGACATGGAGAATATATGAGGACTACCCTACAAATTCCTCGAATTGAGTATTTCTATGGGTTGAGTAATTGGATTTGCAGCATGAAGGAAACAAACTTGGTATTATCTTTTTGTTTTATGGGTATGTTATGGATTGTTTTTTTATGGTAAGTAGGGCCCTTTTATATTACTTTTTAAAACAAAACATAATACATACATACATCTAACTCCTTAAGCATGGAGTCAGGCCATGGTCTTGTAGCAAAAAAGGAAAACATACAAAATCGACCAAACAAAGTGTCTAGACAGTGTGAGAGTTGCCCAACCTCTGAACAATGGTAGCCTCACTCTTCTAAAAGCTGTAAACAGGAAAGTAGACATAGGGATGGCCTGAGAAATTCCCATCTGGAAGAGAGCATGACCAGAGCATAAAGGAGATGCTATCCTTCCTAGTGGATTCCGCCTCATCCTTGATGGCGTTAATGGCCTCCTCACCTCTATTTCCCTCAGTACCTCATTGAAACAGAGGCTCCCTTAGCTGTATTAGGATTTTCATATGAACCATGCCTTTCTCCGCATCCTTTTTGAAAGTACTGACAATGATCCTTGCCAGGTCCCTGAAGCTCTCTTTTTTATTCATGGAATGGGAGAGTATGAAATTTAATCTCCAATAGTTGGATATGGTCACGTCGCGGCCAAGCCTAAGCCTAAACTCCCCAAAAATCTTATTATCCATAGATGCGATGGACTTATGAATGTGTTCCGGATTTTCCTAGTTGAATAGAGATTCCCAATCCACATCATTTCCTCCCTCCCTAGGCATCACCATGCTTGGCACAGAGCAGAGGAACCTGGTGGAGCATCCTTGCTTGGGAAATTTCCTTCGCTTCCTGGCATGAGGACACTTAAGTGTACCAACTGGCATCCTACCTGCTAACATTTTCCCCAAACCTGCGCAATGATTTTTGTCCCAAACCACTTTGAGAATTTTGAATGCCATCCTCTCCCTCTACACTTTCCTCATATAGTTTCTCACCTGCCATTGCAATATCCCCTGATGATTGAGCCAAGTACTTAACGACATGGTCGAGGAGTCGTTATGGGATCACAAGTACCTCGCCTTGTACAAAACCATTAGTTCCTGAATTGTTGACCATATCCTTGGAACAACACAAGATCAATTCAGCATACCTTCCCTGTCCTTCCCCATCATTCCAAGGAATTTCGCGTGTGTATTTATGCATGTTGATGAGTGTGGGAGGGGTTGACAATTATCCTTCCACGCGCCCTCCCTCTATCCTGCCTCCCTCCCTCTTCATGTTGCTCGCCTGCATCTGAGAGGCCATGGTCCTGAGTGGCTAGTTGTAGCCATTTTCCTCTACCTTTCGAAATAAGGTCATCATTCTAGTGAAAGAATTGAAAGGTAGAGTTCACCAGGACTCCCTTGTTGGCAATGGAGTCATCCAACTTCTTGGCATCCCTTTTGACACGATGAAAGATGATCATTGGGATATTCATGAGAATGTCACTTAGAGTTCTTATTTTTCTCTCCAACCGCTAGTTATTGGATATCTTACTTTTTGCAGAGCCGTCTTGCAACCTGCTAGCCATGTTGATGATAAGGAGTGAGTCCCCTTCCAGTATAATTGGAAGCCAATTTTGATTCATTTCCCAAATGAGACTAGCTAACAATCCTTCCAACTCTTCTGCATTGTAAGTGGAAATTCCTATAGAGCCCCAATAAACTCCCTGTATTTTCCCTTTTCTATCTCGAATAGCTCCACCAAATCTTGCAGGACCTAGATTGCCTTTGGAAGCCCTGTTAAAGTTAAGTTTATAGGTTCCTGAGGGGGACAATACCACTAGTTAGGATATCTCACGTTGATCGTACTCTTGATGGAATTCCCATTGTATTCTGGGATGGTTTTGATGCCTCAATCTCAAAGGATTTCATTTTGTTTCTATTGGTGGCAAAATCCTTGTCGCTCCACATAGTTAACTTCAGGGGTTCCAAGATGTGTTTTTTGAGAGTCTCCCAGACTTCCTCCTCTTTTTTGATTCGGTTATTGAAAATTTTGTTATTCCTTTCAATCCATATTTCCGAAATGACGAATACAAGGAATAGTTCCCAGATTCTATTGAGCAGCTTACTGTTGAAAGGTTGGTGAGGTCAATGAGCTATAGAGAGGTCTGGGCATCCCTTTATTCTGGCTCTTTTCCAGAATATCCTTTCTCCTTCTTTCCATATGTTATTCATGAAGTTATATTCATCAAGAAGGTGGTATATGGTTTCCTCATTGTTTTTACATAGACAACACTAATCTAGTCCTATGCGGCCTCTCTTTTGTCTATTGTCACTAGTTAGAATGCGCCTGCGGCACAGTATTTTGTAAGGATTCTAATATTATACTTAAGTATAGTATTCTAGGTGACTGTTTTGGATTGAGAAAACATGTTTATAGAGAGGTAGACGAATATTAAATATGAAACATACAATTAACACTGAAATGTGTACATTTTGGAAAATATTATGATAAAAAAACATATTTTATGTAAATATAGACGATTTTAGAGACAAAAAATGACCAAATAGCGAATTTATTTTTTGAAAAAAACCCCAAAAATAGCCAATTGGCAAAATTTCGCCCCTAAAAATTACCCTGGCATGCAGAGGAGAATCCAGAGGAAAGTAGAAATCTTGGGCCAAAGGTTAGCTCTCCATATCTTTTTCCACTTGTTGTCTTGGCTGTCCCCAGTGGTGTTGGTAAGAGTAGCAACAACTTCTTTCAAGTTGAAGGTTCTAGATTGCAAGAAGCCCCATCTTATTTTTTCCATGTCATTGCTTACCCAGATTTGGCGAGTTTGAAGATCATCCCAAAAAGCTTGGAGATCTTCAATGGGACTGATGCTCTGCCACCAATCCAGAAATTTCCATTTCTTGTAGTGGTCCTATTGCAGCTGCAACTGTTTTCCCAATTTTTTTAGAATTTTGGACCCTCCTTTTAGTTTTATCTTGCCTCGATTTGTTTTGGATTCTTGAGCTCTGTTGTCATTCTACTACAAACTTGGATTTTCTTGAGTTTGATTTGAGGTTAACTGTTTTTTTCTTCTTTTCGGAAAGCTGCTTTTTGTCTGCCAGTGCCTTTTGACTATGGAACTTGAAGTTTTGATTTATGGATGTTTTCATCTATCACTGTCAGAAGACATTTGAACAGTGAATCGAGGCCGTAGTTCTCTATGCAGCCACCGCTGCAGAAGCTAAACAATGAATGAACCGATTGAAAGTCCTATTTTTTGCCGATGCGCTTTTATCTCTTTGTTTCATTTTACTGTCAACATTTTTTGTTTTATCACGGTTGGAGCATTAGTCTGTTGCGTTGCCGCAATTTCAGATGGCAGATTGCAAGTACCCCAATGGAAAACCCATATCTTTGCCGATCCCGTAGTTTTTTTTGTTTTAAAATGATTTGCTTTCTTTTCGCTATCGAAACAGTGTTTGACATTTGATCGGAGGACTAGTCCTTTGCGTCGTCGATGCATGATATTTAGTTTTTCCGATTGCCGACATTTTCATGATTTGCGGGGTCCGTAGTCAGTTTTGCATCCACCGTTGCGGCGGTTGTTTGCACTATCTTTCCGACATTTTAGTTCGTTCATCGTCTGACGCTTTATTAGTTAGTGGCTCCGATATCTGATGAGTAACTACGGCGGCGCTTAGTGTTTTGTCTCGCTGATGTTGCAGAGTTGTTTAGTTCTAAGGTCACCGATTCACAATCTTCCGAGCCTCCGATCGCCGGTGGTTTTATGTTGGCTACGGAACTTTTAGTCTGTCTGTCTCCCACCGTTGTGGCTGCGTACTGAACTTTCTGCCGATGCATTTCTAGCTAATTCCGCGTTCTTCCAATTTCCAATGATGTCTTATTGTCGTGGAAGTCGTAGTCCTTATATCTTTTGCCATTGCGGCTCCTTAGTGCACTAACCATCTGACTTGTAGTGTTTCCACCTACTAATGAGAGTTTTGTTTTCTCCCACTTAGTATTTTTCCTGCCGGTGAGGGTTTTCCCGCCTTTCTCGTGTGCTTTTACTCTATTTTTTTGGTGGCGGTTACGTTGTCATCTTTCATGCTTCCATCAGAGGATGTTAAAGTGGTCCAGATCCGACCTGGTTTGAGATAAAGAGTCTGTTTTTGGGGCTTGTGATTTTAGTTTAGACAGTGAATTTAGCAGAGGTCAAGATACGAACGTGCAGGATTTTCTTTGCATTATCATTTTTTCTCTTCATGCATTAATATTTTGATAGTCCACTATACAAGATGTATGTTGTAATGCAATTTGTGTTACTTTGTCAAACACTAAGTGATCTCAGAACTGGTTATGCATGACAGGGTGATTGCTGTTGTAGAGAAGACATGTCTAGAAGACAAAGTAGAAGAAAGGAGGCAGTAGGGAAGGAAGAGAAAGAAAATGAAGAAGCAGAGATGCAGAAAGACAAGAAGGAAGTAAGGGTTTGAGATCTCAAATAATTGATAGTAGCAGAGGCCCAGGCTTGGGAACAGTTCATCAGTTACCAAGCTGGTCCCTTTTTATAAAGTGCTCTTAATCTTAATCTAAAATGTAACGTATTGTATAAATCATGAGCATTCACTAAAATACAAATTGCGAGATTAAACGGTTGAAAGGGTGCCCAAAGGCCACAGGGGGAGCCCAAAGGTCACCATGGGGGCAGCCCAAAAGTTTTGTTGTTTTGTATAAATATAGGAGAGTTAGATGTAATAGTGGAATTTTTCGCAGATAGATTTGTGAGATTATGTTGTAAGAATAACTATTTCCTTTTGCAATAAGAATTACAAGTTTCCTGTTCGAGAAAGCTTGGTGGAAGATTTCAAATGTTGTGCTATGGATTTGTTGAATGTGAACTAATTTTGTGTTCAGCTATTGTCCATTAATTGTGAGATCGTTCTAACTCTTTGAACCTATGTTCTTGTTATGAATGCGCTCTAGTTTATTCTATAAAATTTCCACTATGTGTAATGAAGGCTTTTCATAAACAATGAGCTATCTTGTTGTTTATATATCTATTAATGTTCATGTGTTTTGAATTAAGTAACAACTATCTGTGATTTTTCTAAATGCATGCACAAAATACATTACTCATTGATAAATGATAATCTTGCTCCCTAGGGATAGGTTAGATAGTTAATTTTAGTTTCTTGTTTTGTGTGATTTAGATGCTAGTGAGTTAAGATGAGAGGTAAGAACCTGCGCATCACATTGTGACTGCTCCTTGTATTCTCTATCAATCTGCTTTTTTAGATAGGAACTTGCATATCATACTTAAACATAAAAAACTAAAAATATACATGGTGGATCGGGCCGTCACCAGTAAAACCTTTTATTTTTGTTACTTGACCTACGGTAGTGGGACAGTAAACCGGATGGATTCCCCATATCAAACATTAACGGGCTAGTTGGGAACGTTTACTGGGGAGAATCCCTAACTGTTGTTACCTGTAAATTTCCAGGCATCAACAGTTTTTGGTGCTAGAAGGAGGGTCGCCAGTGCATGGCTGGCCGAGGAAATCCATTTCCTTGAAATTATTCCACCGGTAATAGTTTTGAGAGTAGTTTGTTTCCCAATCCAATTCCTGAAGAGAAGGGTAAAGGGCATCTGTATTCTCTCGATAACAAAGTAGTTGACGATTTGAGAAGATTTACTAGGGCTTATGCGAAGAAGATCGAAGGATTACCGATCATCCCTACCTTACCTAGAAGAGAATATCGAAAGAAAGACCGTCCTATATTGGAAGACGCAATGTTGGTTGAATATTTTGAAGAACTGGTAGAAACAGCCTTACAGGAAGTTGTTCAACCTCTGAATCAGTTGGACCCAGATACACCTTACTGTTCACCTGTTCATACCCATGTTCATTCACCACCTCACTCTCCACTTAAAATCATGGCAAATGTAAATGCAAATCAGCCACCTAACCCACCAAATCCACCACCTGCTTGGAGGGCTAGATCACCATTAAACCTATCACCTCCTTTGCATGACTTACCTCAGGATTTTGAGATAATGTTGCCTAAGTTTGAACCAAGTGAAAATATTTTGGTAGATGATCATTTGCAAAGCTTTTACTTGGCTATAGAAGGACTATGGGCTGGAGAACATGAAGATGTAGTCTGCAGATTGTTCCCTCATACCCTGAAAGGAGTAGCAGCCTCATGGTATTTTGCTCTGCCTGCAAACTCAATCACAGACTGGGATACTTTTGAAAGAATATTTAGAAGTAAATATGCAGTCCAAAAAACTCATGTAGCTCTGATGAAAGGGTTATGTGCTTTAAAGAAAGAAAGGAAAAAGTGCATAGTTTCACTCAAAGGTTTGCTGCTTATCTAAAGAATTTTTCTGCAACTGATAAATCATCTGATAAAGTTCTGAGTGAATACTATACTTCAGCTCTAGGGCCTGAATTGGCCATGTTTGCCAAGATGTTAGTCAAACCTACATTGTCAGAAACTTATGAAGAAGCTGAGAGGGTAGAAGTTGAAAAAGAGAGCATAAAAGATTATCCTAAGCAGTCAGGAGAATTTTTTTTTGAAGGAATGTTGAAAATGATGCAGAAGCTATCTAACAGAGTGATCGATTTGAAAAAAGAAAGGGAGGCTCATTAAGAATACAAGCCTTACTATAAAATTAGAGAAGATAACAATCAATATAAACCTCCTCCACACAGTCCTACATCAATGAATTTAATTGAGGTAGGGATGGATAATTTTTGCACCTTTCATCAGCAATCTCATTCTAAATTTTTTTTCCCTCAACGGGATCAATTCGATGACATTAGTAATGAATCAACTATTGGACTCTAAACCAACAAAAGCTGATGATGAGGAAGAAAAGGGTAATAAATCCACAGAAAAACAAAAGGATGATGCTTTGGTTTTATGGCACTGTGTCTCGCTTTTTGATACAGAAGATGAAGGTTCTCTGAAATATGAAGAGATATAAAAAATAAATGTGACAACTAGAAGTCAAGGTTTGTTAAATAAAGACAATTCAATACTTTCGAAAATTAAGAGACTTCAAGAGAATGTAAAAAAAATTAAGAAGAACAACACATATGATAAAATATCTGAATTAACCGTTCCCAGTCAAGATCCAAAACAAGTCAACATGATTGTTAAGCCCATTGAAGACAAAGTTGATAATGTCAAGGAAAATATTAAAGCACCTGAGATGGGGTACGATATTATGGAGGACATTAAAAGGGATAAGGAAAATATTTCATTATTTGAAATGTGTAATGTACCTCAACAGAAAGAAAATTTGTTAAAATCGCTTGAAGTACCAGAGGAAGAACTTCCCACTCACAACCAACCTGTAGAAGAAATTGTTGAAGCAAGTGTGGGAGGTAAGGCTAGGTTTAAAACCCCACCTTTCCTTTTGACTTTTGAGATTTTGAACCATAATGTGCACAATTGTTTAGTGGAGTCAGGGTCAGCAGTCAATGTTATGCCACTGTCAGTCTGGAAGAAGATCAATGGACAACCTAAACCAACTACCTAGCAGGTTTCTCAGCTAGACAGGACCAACGTGAAAGTAGTCGGGAAAATGGAAGATGTTCTGATTCGCTTATCTGCCAATGAAAATATATGTCAGTACATTGATATTGTAGTAGTAGACATACCTAATATTTATGTACTTGTTTTGAATCGATACTGGTCAGCAAGGCTAAATGGGTATTTTGCATCAGATTGGTCACATCTGTGGTTACCTCATAAGGGAAGTCCAAACCAAATAAATATATTAGGAGAGCCCCACATGAAACACAATGTTACTCAATTAGAAGAAAAGAATGAACCAGTGAATTTTGTATTGGGAAATTATCTAATCGAGCTAGAACTGGGAAACTACCAAGCAAAAGAAGCTAGCAATACACTAGACACCCAGCCCGATCTCCTTCAACTTTCATGGGCTGATGAGATTGATGGTAAAATAGTAGATGTATTTTTTGATAATGGGTAGGCCTTTTTCAATTTGCAGTCAAGCCTAGCCCCTCAACTTACAAGCTGCCAGATTTATAGGGGTGGGCAAAGAACTCACCAGTTAGTGGTTTAGTTCTCAAACTTTTTTTTTTCTTGGTTTTTTTTTTCTTGATTATCTTGCACATAAATAAACTAATTTGGTTGTTTATTTTGATTTCTATTTGTTTTAGTTAGATTTTTATTGATTTCAATAAAATAAGTAAACTTTTGGTTGCATGGAGAGCATCAAAATTCTGGTTAACAAAAATCCTTGATTATAAGACTGTGTACTATTGATTTATCCAAAAGAATTTATTCTAGTTTAGCAGTTTTCCTAAATGGCTATGAACACTTTGAAGTCCTACTTAATCCTTGTAAAAATAACTCAGGATCAAAAGGTCTGGAATACTATTTCGAGGCTCCATCCATCTCACATTTAAAAATGTCTGAGGGGGTGACAACAAAGACCCATGGAAAGGAATCAGGGTAAACAATAGATTATATATAAATGATCCCATGCCAAGAATTGAAAGCCAAAAGGAGAATAAGAGTCAAGAAATATCCTAAGAAAGCAATGTGTATCAAAACAAAGTACTGAACCATCTAAGTACAAAATTACCAAAGTTCTTCTCCGTTCGTGAGCTGAAAATTAAATACATCTCTCACACAAAAGGACACTATGGATATAGGAGCCTGAATAAAAATTCAGAATGAAAGGCATGCAGGAGGACTCAAAATGGACAAAAAAGTCCAAAAGCATAAAAAGTGCAAAATGGCATGGGAATGAGGAACAAATGAATATTTTTGTTTACCATATGTTACAATCCTGTGGTGTCCAAGCTGGAAGCTACCTGAAGATAGAGGTAAAAAATGAAACTCATATTCCTGGCCTCAAAAGAGTAATCTTGAATTTGAAATCTTGGTTTCCATTTTCCTAAATTGGACTATCATCAATGATTAAAAGTACATACATTTTCCATTTGAGAAATCCAGACATCTAGAAGAATTCAACATGCTAGTACTTATTGTCAAAACAGTCTATTGCTCAAAGAAGAAGTTTTCCAGAGATCTGGGTTTACGAGGTAGTCGCCAATAGTTGTAGCTGCAACTGTTTTCCCAAAAATTTTAAAATTTTGGACCCTCCTTTTAATTTTATCTTACTTGGATTTGTTTTGGATTCTGGAGCTCTGTTGTCATTCTACTACAAACTTGGATTTTCTTGAGTTTGATTTGAGGTTAACTATTTTTTCTTCTTCTCAAAAAGCTTCTTTTTGTCTGCTAATGCTTTTCGACTGTGGAACATGAAGTTTTGATTTATGGATGTTTTCATCTATCGTTGTCGGAAGACATTTGAACAGTGAATTGGGGCCGTAGTTCTCTACACAGCCGCCGTTGCGGAAGCTAAACAATGAATGACCTAATTGAAAGTCCTATTTTTCACAGATGCGCTTTTATCTCTTTGTTTCATTTTACTATCAACGTTTTTTGTTTTATCACGGTCGGAGCATTAGTCTGTTGCGTTGTTGTCGTTTCGGATGGCAGATTCCAAGTACCCCAATGGAAAACCCTTATCTTTGCTGATCCCGCGGTTTTTTTTGTTTTAAAATTATTTGCTTTCTTTTCGCTATCGGAATAGTGTTTGACATTTGATCGAAGGACTAGTCCTTTGCGTCATCGATGCATGGTATTTAGTTGTTCCGATCGCCAACGTTTTCATGGTTTGCGAGGTCCATAGTTAGTTTTGCATCCGCCTTTGCGGCGATCGTTCGCACTATCTTTCCGACATTTTAATTCGTTCATCTTCCGACGCTTTATTAGTTAGTGGCTCCGATATCCGATGAGTAACTAAGGTGGCGCTTAGTGTTTTGTCTTGCCGATGTTGCGGAGTTGTTTAGTTCTAAGGTCACCGATTCACAGTCTTCCAATCCTCCGATTGCCAGTGTTTTTATGTTGACTGTGGAAATTTTAGTTTGTCTGTCTCCCACCGTTGCGGCTGTGTACTGAACTTTCTGCTGATGCATTTCTAGCTAGTTCCCCATTCTTCCGATCACCGATAATGTCTCATTGTCGCGGAAGCTGTAGTCCTTATGTCTTCCACTATTGTGGCTCTTTAGTGCACTAACCATCTAACTTGTAGTGTTTCTGCCCACCGATGAGAGTTTTGTTTTCTCCCGCTTAGTATTTTTCCCATCGGTGAGGGTTTTCCTGCCTTTCTTGTGTGCTTTTACTCTATTTTTTTGGTGGTGGTTACGTTGTCATCTTTCATGTCCATTGGAGGATGTCAAAGTGGTCTAGATACGACCTGGTTTGAGATAAAGAGTCTATTTTTGGGGCTTGTGATTTTAGTTTGGACAGTGAATTTAGTGAAGGTCAAGATACGAATGTGCAGGATTTTCTTTGCATTATCATTTTTTTCTCTTCATGCATTAATATTTTGATAGTCCACTTTACAAGATGTATTTTGTAATGCAGTTTGTGTTACTTTGTCAAATGCTAAGTGACCTTAGAACTGGTTATGCATGATAGGGTGATTACTGCTGTAGAGAAGACATGTCTAGAAGACAAAGCAGAAGAAAGGAGGCAGTAGGGAAGGAAGAGAAATAAAATGAAGAAGCAGAGATGCAGAAAGAGAAGAAGGAAGTAAGGGTCTAAGATCTCAAACAGATTGATAGCAGCAAAGGCCCAGGCTTGGGAAAAGTTCATCAGTTACCAAGCTGGTCCATTTTTATAAAGTGCTCTTAATCTTAATCTGAAATGTAACGTATTGTATAAATAATGAGCATTCACTAAAAGACAAATTGTGAGATTAAACGGTTGAAGGGGAGCCCAAAGGTCACCACGGGGTAGCCTAAAAGTTTTGTTGTTTTGTATAAATATAGGAGAGTTAAATGTAATAGTGGAATTTTTCCTAGATAGATTTGTGAGATTATGTTGTAAGACACTAGTAGAAAATGAGAAATTAATGACTAAAAAAATGACTAAAATCAGGCTATAAACGACTATTTTTGAGTCGGTGACTAATAGTAGCAAATTACCACTATCTTATAGCTAGTCGTATTTCACTAGTCATTAATAGCTTGACTTAGTAGTCAC
Source organism: Pseudotsuga menziesii (assembly GCA_001517045.1). NCBI lineage: Eukaryota > Viridiplantae > Streptophyta > Pinopsida > Pinales > Pinaceae > Pseudotsuga > Pseudotsuga menziesii. The sequence goes on from LPNX010032634.1 coordinate 51,413, forward strand.
TGATTTAGTCATTGATTTGGTCATTGATAGACAATGATTTAGTCATTGTTTTAGTCATTGATAGTTAATGATTTAGTCATTGATTTAGTCACAGATTTAGTCATTGATTTAGTCACTGAGTTAATCATTGATTTAGTCGCTGATTTAGTCACTGATTGCAACCATTAATGACCAAATATATGACTAAATAAACTACTAGATGTTAACATATTAATGACTAAGCTAAATACGACTAAGATACGAGAAATTAGCTACTAATAGTCGTATATATGTGAATTTAGTCGTTTTTGTAGTCACAAATTTATGATAGGGCACGGAGGAATCGAACCACCAACCTCCTGCCTATAATTAGGCAGGCGCTCTACCATTGAGCTAGCACCCTTTAAGAAGTTGTTATTGCTTGACAAAGATGATATTCAAACAAATTTACACTACTACATTTCGACCAAAAATTCGACGGCCGTAATGTCGGATTTTCGACACTTCCCTGTCGCATGTACGACACTTTGATTTTTTTTTAAGCGTCGGAAACCTTTCGTCGGTTATCCGACATCTGTTTAATCCGCCGGTTAAGCAACACCTTAGCAACCATCGGTTAAATGAAAGGCGTCGGTTAAGCGACATGAGAAACCGTCGGTTAAGCGACAAATATGAAGATTAAGTGTCGGTGAAGCGACATAAGAAACCGTTGGTTAAGCGACGAATATGAAGATTAAGCGATGGTTAAGCACTGATAAGAACCGTCGGTTAAGCGACGAATATAAGGTTAAGCGTCGGTTAAGCGACATCAGCAATCGTCGGTTAAGCGACGGATATAAACAATAAGCGTCGCTTAAGCGACATGGAGAACTGTCGCTTAAGCGACAGTGGTGTAGTTTAAAAAAAAAATAAATACTGATTCGTAGTTGTAGATCTTGTTAGTTTAGCTGTCTGATTGCTAATCTTGTTTGAGCATACAGGTAATTCTATTGAGGATCTGCGTGTGCTTCACATGTGCTGTAAAATTATCTTCAGAAAGTGGCTTCCCAGACTTTTCCCTGTTCTTTGCAGAGGAACCAAGTTCACCCTATGCAAGTTTTAGAGCACAAAACCGAAGGAATGCAATCACATTCAAACTAAAATCCTTGTTGAATCTGCTATTTGTAAATGCAATCAAACAGTTCACACAATCTGTGAACGTTGTTGTCTCTGTTTCAGTTATGTAAGGAAAATAGTCCCGCACTATTTTTTCAATTGTTTCAAATGCTAAGAGTACAATATTCTTGTGATCATCATAGGCTGTTGTTGTGAACACCTGGAATAGAGGTCAATTTAAGAGAGTATAACATGACAGCATTCCATCTCTGGACAGTAATCAACTCAGAAAAATGCATATACTATTGATTCTTAAAGGACTTCTTATACTTTTAAAGAAAACAAATGAAGAATAAAAAATGGATCTATGAAACAGAATAATGAAACTGAAGCATACCATGAAGATGATTTTCCAGCCTGACTTGACATGATTTACACGAGCAAAAACCATTTGAGAAACACATCGAATAATTAGTTCTCTAATTTCTACAGAGCTTCTCTTCCGCATTACAATGACAAATGGTTTCATAAATTCATTCTGGAAGTTGTAATTCACCAACTCCTCGTGTTCTAAGAACTTCATAGCAAGTTGTCGCAGGGAATCCATTGCAAAAATAGAAATAGATAAATTTTCAGAACATCCGATTGTAACAAAGAAATCAGAGAGCACATTCCAAATGTGAGACCAAAGCAGCCTAATGCGGTTCATATTATAGTGCCTGCACAAGCAAACATGTAGTGTGAAACAAAACACCGCCACATAAAAGTTTAAAACACAGTACATGCATGGAAAAAGAAAGATTTGATATTCAAATCAAGCTATATACTTACGCAATCTCAACAATTTTAGTAAGGCTAAAAACACGAGGATCAGTTGGAGACCTTAGCTCCTCCATAGAAACCTTGCAAAGTGCCTTTACAAAATCAACTATTGCCTCACTGTTCAACCTTTGGCTTCGCGTGAATATCCAATTCATTTCAGAGCTTCCAATCTGTTTGAGCATGTTTAAATTGGTAACCAAATTGTTCATCTGCTCAGTTGTAACTACTCCTGAAGTATGACCCCCAACACCAGCACTATCATATGATCCACGTCGAGCAGCAGCTGCTGCATATTGCAACCGGCCAGGCCCCTTCCTTTTGAGGACTAGAAGAATGGATGATTTTGATTGATTTACCTTCTCTAATTCATTCTGAGGTACTGCGAAGAATGTAGCATCTGGAGGAGCACCCTCTCCTATCAGGTGCAAGTGCTCAAAACATGAAACACATGTTAAAATATGTTCCCATGCTTCTTTCAAATAGTTACCATCTTCATCAGCAATAGTGACAATCGCCTACAAAACAAACAAATACTTAAGGAGAAGAAACAAGCACATGCACTGTAGACAAGTCCTTTTCCTAAAGCTTAGCAATAATTAACTTCTTAAACAATACAGATAAATATGACAATAATATTACAATTAACTGTCAACCAAAGGTATCAAGTTAATGTCTACAATATAGCCAGTACAAATGATACAGATAACTATGGATAATATCACAAACAAACACTGGTTTTTGCACAAACATGCTGCTAACTTTACAAAACAACTTTGATCATAACTGACTTGCAAAGCATGTTGAAAACTTGAAACCAAGACTGCCTCTATCCAAATATACTACAAAGGTATAATCCGGATACGTTTGACACACTTTTCAAGCCGAATTCAGAGAATCAGGTGAACAACTCAAGATATGTTGGAAGTGGAGGCAGTAGGAGACAGCACATACTAGGGACCATGGTGCAAAATTATAGCTCTCATGAACTCTGGCTGGGACTAGACCAGTGAGCACTGATATCATAGTTACCATATATGAAATTATGTATTAGGATTCAGATTCAGTATGATCGAGAAAATATATCTACTGGAAAAAGCTAATTCTAAAAATATGCAGGAGTATAAATCTCACTGATATGAAAAAAACATGCACATTATACACAATCTTAGTCATGACAGGAGCATAGGTGTATAGAACTCGTAGACCATTGACACTGCAAAAGCATCATGGAAGGGAGAGAAACTGTTGGTGTGAAGCAAACAAGGAGAGGTACATATTTGCACAGAATGAGACCTGAATACAAGCACAATTGAAAGTTTATCTAAAGTGGAAATGAAAGTGAAAGACACAGATGTGAGAATATGAAAAAGAAAGAAAAACGGGAATAAGGTAATAGTAGCCACTACCACAAAAACAATGGAAAAAAGGAGGTGGAACATTGTTTGGGCTAGACATTCTAAAGTCGGTGGTCAAATATATGTTATGCCACTTATCTTGCACAGTATGTGTTGAAAATAGAAAACATCTCCAGACTTGTTAACAGTGAATTTGCCCTATAAAACATCTCCAGACTTGTTAACAGTGAATTTACCCTAGGCAGCTTCATTGTCAAGTTGCAGCACATTCATGAGTACATTTTGTGATCAAGATGAATCCTGATTGATTCACTATCAATTGTTGTGCATACATTAGCAGTGGTTTCAGCATCAATGGTTTGTGGGTACCTTGGCCTTTGCTTCTATTTACTCCACCCCTAACTAACTCTTCTAAACCATAGGAAACAATGTATACCTATAATTCAGTGTATTTTGACACCTTCATACCCCTTGTAAGGATATTTTAATTGGAAGGAGACAAACTAGCCTTTTACACCTCTCTACAACCTGTGTAATAACCATAGGGAAAGCAACCTATGTCCCTCGAATCCATGGCTGGAAGCTGCAAGCTCGAAACCTTGAAGAGCCATTCCCACCTGAACCAACAGTCATGGGAAGAAGAATAAAGAAAAGAAGAACCAATAGCTAATNGAAGAGCCAATCCCACCTGAACCTACAGTCATGGGAAGAAGAATAAAGAAAAGAAGAACCAATAGCTAATAACTGGAAGAGGAAAAGGACATTGTTCTCATGTCCTCATGTTATTTTTATTTCCAGAGTTTTCTTGCATTGATATTCAGATGAGTTTTTCCTAAGAGAACAGTTCACACAAGGGAATGATTTTAAGTACCTCAGTTCAGATATTTTCAGAGTTCAGTAGAATCTCTAGGCAGGCAGATCACATGCATTCTTTGGTGCATGCATGAGAAGATGAAGACTCCAAAAGGGTAAAATCAAATTTTCAAGATTTGCAATATTGGAAAATCTGTTTTAGGAATTTCATCTTTCATGAAATCATATCACATGTTTGGATAGCTTAATGGAGATGAGCTTATGGCTTAATTTTGGTGCAAATCAGAGA
>LPNX010032654.1:4560-21360 GCA_001517045.1 Pseudotsuga menziesii
AACCTATGGGGTATGAGTGCAAAAAAGATCCTAACTACAACCTGGAATCCCCTCACAAATCATATCCTCAGCAAGTTGATGAATCCCAGTCAGAAAATACAAAATGGAAGAACAATATAGGCTAAGAGAATACCAATACTGAGAAGGACCTCTGGGTAAACGATCCCTGGAAGAATGGCCAATAGGATACCTCGTTCATGACACATCCTTTCAGTTTACTGACACTTCATCCCTTTGGCCCTCGACACCCATTATGCGCTGGCATGGATGAGGAGGACTATGAAGGTTTAGCCTTTGGTACAATATGGAGTGCAGAATTCCACCCAAACTTCTGAAACCCCTTCATTGTGTCTTACTCTTGGCGAGAAGGGGGCCTCCCGACAAACTAGATGTGACCGTATCAATCAATACAAGAGGATTTTTGTCCCCTAATGGACAACAACTATGTCCCAAGATGTAAGTCATAGAAGGGTGTTGTTTGTATTCCTATCTCCAAAGGCCTAACTTAGCTACAATATTGTTTTGTCCTCAAGCGAGGTTACAATGTTGGTTGTATTAAGTTAATTTTAAGGCTTGCTCTAGGTCATGAACTGAGCTTTTCACTTATATGGTGTGAAATGTGTGCAATTGATATGTATGCCAAACCCAACAATCCATGGTGAAGATGTTCCAATCTCACTGTCGATATGCAAATATAATGCAGTAAAGAACAATAAATATGTTGCAAAATAAAATTTTCTTCTAGAAATAAAATGTACTTGAAACAAATGAGGATTAAGAGGAACTAATCAAATGTAGGAAACATGGATGGGGTCTCAACCATGAAGCTCAACTAGGACGGCTCATAAACCAAAGTGGGATCCCAAAACATAGCAAGGGGTTGTAAAAAGATAGGATATGGACATAAAACAGGTCGAAACAGGAATCCGAGACACAAAAATAGACTGAAATATTGCAGGTTGCACCTATCGACAGAAAAAGTGTGATCGGGGTCGCATGGAAAAGAGAAATAGTCATGATCTGGGAAAACAAATAGTTGACGGACTCGGGTCAATCAAAATAGAGGGTTAAGCACACCAAGGTCACTCGAAACATAGTCATAGTAACGACTCAGGTCGCTTCGGAAGTCAGGATAGGAGCGAACTGGGTTTTTAAGCTAGGTTACTCTTATCGGGGCTAAAGCTGTGACCTAGTTCACGCTTATCTGGAAGAAAGGAGCGTCTGGGTTGTGGATTCCAGTCAGATAAGAGCAACTTGGTCCGAACCATTTTGTTTTTGAAAACACAGAGCCGGCTAGGGCCTGGGGGTAAGAACTGATGCAGTAATGGTTCAGATCGACCGCGAGGGGGTCTGATATGTGACAACTGAGGGAAAAAAATGAGGACAAACCAATAGAAAACCCGCAAAAACAAATATCTGTATGGATAAACAGAGTGCAGTCACCAAAACTATAATGAGGATTTCTCCCCTATTACGTGCAGATGCACCAACCTTAGCTCATCTAGAGCATAAGGAAGAGTTTAATGGAATAATAAGAAACTAAACAAAAATATAAACAATGATAACAAATATTTTTTAGGGATTTTTTCATATATAAAATAAGTACTGCATAAAATGAAAACAAAATATGTTTTTTCTGCAAGATGGGCCACCGTAGCCATCCTTGGAAGTGGTTTCGAAGCTCCACGGGTTGGTTCTCCAGTATTCTCCATGAAAATTTGTCAAACGAGGGATGGATCCAAAGTGGGTACAGAGAGATTTCAATGTACACCGTGGGAAATGGTGTGACAATGGGAATAATGGCATAGAAGCATGTGGTATATTTGAGTGCAAAATGGCACAACGTAACCACAAGTGAATGAAAAGGTGTTTTGGTAGAGCCCTTCACAATGTATTTATAGTATGGTCCTAGGGTTTTTTGACTGAAGGTGATGACCCATGGTATTTATCTGTGATTTTTTTACCCTTTCTCCTTTTTAGGGTTTTTTACCCCTTTTTAGGGTTTTTTAACCCTTTTAGGGAGAGAGTGAGGGTAAACCATAATAAATTCTAATCATCCCTTCATTTGTGGGAATGAAAAATGATGTGTTGGGCCATTTTTTGTGGAAATGCAATTGTGAAGGTCAAACATAAGGGAAATATGGTGGGAATATGATGTAGCTATATGGTTTATACCATGGAGAGCTAGGTGAACACTTTTTAGTGTTAACATATGGAAAAGAAACTGTTATGGGGAATCTTTCATTACCCAGTCACCTACCAATTGATTGTCTAGACAGTTTGGACACTCTTATTCCAACATAGAAATCTACAACTTAATTTCAGCGAAAGAAGTTTTTTTTAATATTTCAAGTGCAAATGAGAAGGAATTAAAGGCAAAGGGAGGTTGGCCCACATAGTCTCCATTTCCTTCCAACATTTAAACAACCATACCCATACATGGTTGATCTATATAGTCATATTGAATGCACCATAATCCAAATTTAGTCCTTATCATCATCTCCTTCTCCTCATCTTCTCCTTCAATCTCTCTTTCTTTTCTTCATCCCATTCTCATTTCCAAACTCCTCATGCTCAAGCATCTTGAAATCCCACTCAGGAAAGTACAAATTACTGGAATCAAGTTTAACTTAACATTCCCTTCACTTGCTTCACACGATGTACAACTTTTATTTCAACTTTCATTTATCTTTGTATCAATGTAAACCCGTTGTGTTCTTGTGACCTCAATAACTACCTTGATAGTGAAAGAGAAGAAAAGTTAGACTATCAAGAACGAAGAAGTAAGCATCAAGAGAACATAGATATGGACAAAAATAAATTTCAAAGGAAGAAGAAAAGTCTTTATATAGAGGAAGAAGATAATAGTGATAGCCCAAGGGATGTATTGTTCACGACCCTATTTGAATATGAAAACTCAACAGGAGGAAAGTCATCGGATAAAGTAGATCCAACTAGTACATAAAAAATGACAAAGAAATGGCCCTACATTGGAATTCACTTGCCGTCTCCAAAATTTGAAGAAAAGAAAAAATCGAGTAGCACAAAAGAATCTTCCAAGTTGGAGAAGAATATTCAAAATAAACATTCATCTAATGAAATCACACTACCATTGTCGAAGTTTGAAGGGAGGGAAAAGTTTAGCAGCACTGAAGAAAGCCCAAAATCAAAATATGAGGACAATATTGAAGTCGACTAGGAAGACGAACTGATTAACGCACTGGAAGATTTGAAGAAATCTGGAAAATGAAATAAATATCTAAAAGAACAACTAGAAAAGGAGGAGGAATAGATCAAGCAAATTAAGGATCTGCATCAAGCATTGGAGAAACAAATGAAGGCTAGAGAAGAGTAGTTGTTTTGCACAAAGTAAATAATCAAGGAACTGGAAGAAAAAAAGTGTGCACTTGAAAAATATTGGAAGGAGCCAGAATCAGTGAGTGAGATCCTACAAAAGCAATTGTGCTTAAAGATTCAAGTATTTCAAGCTTAAAAGCTTAGATAGATTGTGCAATACAAGGAAAACATAAAATGTGCATTGACACATATACTCATATCAATTTTAACAACAACTCATCAATCCTAGATGAAATATTGAGCTACCAAAGGTATCCAGAGGACAAAAAAAGCATCAGTTATACAAAGGAAAGTGATGACATGTGCGAGAAAGGAGAAATTAGTTCTAACCAACATGTTATGCTTTGCGAAAAAGATGAAAAACATAAGAAACCTATGTATACTATCTCCTTTAGGTATAAAAATAACTTAAGCTATGTAAAATGTTGGAGATGTAATCATGTTAGACATATAGCAAAATATTGTCACGCCATTAGATTCCATGTGTGTGATGAATATGGGTACAAGGATTCACAACGTTTCATGAAATCAGAGTAGCAAAAGAGACCTATCAGGCACAAGTTTGTGGAAGAGCATATGCCACATAAATAGAGGTTGATTGTGTTCTAGAAGACATGGATGAAAAATGTATCTCAAGAACGCGCAAGAGATGTAAACACCGTCAATAAAATTCCTCCAGTTGTGTATAAGAAGATATGGGTAAGGAAGGTGTGTCAAGAGTACGCAAATGATGAAAATAACAACAATACATTTCCAGCAGCAAGAAATTGTTGCCTACATTGCTACCCTAAAGGGGTTATGCATGATCGTTAAGTCCAAACAAGTACATTAGAAACTCAAGGATTAAAGTAGTAAGTTGGTATGCATTGGTTTCATTTGAAGAATTTTGATTATGTGTAGCAATTGTTATCAAAAGTATGGATTGTCATGCATGTAAATTTATAAGGAGACACATGTACATGTATTACACAATGATTGCACAAAATAAAATTTTGTATTATACTCAAAGTGTGATTACAAAATTTGGAGCTTTGAATCTCGTAGTACATCAAGCCACATATTGGTAATAAAACAGAGATATGAAGCCAAACAAAATCGAAGAGGATTCAATTCTCCATGGAAAAAATTAAAGTTGATAGAATACAAGGATGAGTCATAGACGTGGTTTGAGATTGACTTATTCAACTTGGTTGGTAGGTATTGGTGAAAGGTTCAAGTCAAATCCATTATATTCATCTCTATAGACTCTGGTGACTATAAAAAAGGAAGAATTTCTAATGCAATAGAAGACGAGTCGTAGGAAGAATGCTCAGCCCTAATTTGATTCAGAAGGTCAAATATTTGTTGTTGTTACTATTCCAAAAAATCAACTCACCTACTCAAGTTAGACATCATTTCAGAAGTGCTCTAGTTAAATTGAGATTGATGGAGCCATGGCATAAAGTTTGATTCTTGTACCTGGTTTTTCCAAGCAACCATGTCCACCCACATCTGTCCCAAATACTCTTGTTGTGATTGGACTGCCAAACAAAGGTTTTCAATAGAATATTTTAATCTCTGGAAGAAAGACATGCCAACAAACAGGAGATGAAGAATGACAACTCAAGAAACAAATGCTAGAGAAAGGATTGATAGAGTATTTTCTAGTGTGGTGAGATGAGTGAAAACAATGCCAACTTATGGAATTGGGAGATAATTATTCATGTGATAATACATAAATTAAAGGGACATCGAAGTTGATGAATTCATGTATTGTGCAATCCAAGGGAGATCATCACGATGTCAAAATTTAATGCATCGTTCTACAAAGGATAAAAAGGTGATTTGGAAGAATGATGTTGAAATAAATATTCTGGTATGAATACATCACGTGAATAAGGTATTGGTCATATCGACTCTAACCATGCATGCAGACGGTTGGAAATAGGTGCAAAACAAAGGTAATTTATTGACACTCATAAAATGCCCTCGTGTTTCAAATTAGAGATAATATCACTCGCATGATACATTAAATAAGATGCAGATGATGTGATAAGATAATCTGAATTAGATTCATGTATCTAACGCAAAAATGGATTATCTGTAACCTGGAACACCAGAAGCAAGCAAAATATGAGAAAATGAGCACAAAGGTAGGGGGAGTCAGTAAATAAGAGAAGCCCCTTTTCTAATGATGTCAAAGGGGGTTATGAAGAGAGAATCAGAATGACAGGGGGGTAATGATATAAATAAAGTGAGGAAATGAAAGAAGTTGGAAGATAGATATGTGCAAAAGAAACAAGAGCATGATCGCAAAATGAGCCTTTGATGCACAAAAGGAGAGCTCACCTTCAGTGGGGGTCTATGACAGATGTTATCATCCAAAGTGGTGTTGACATCAATGACAAAGGGGGATCTTGTTACACTTGTATTGTCATTGATTTCAAAGGTATTGGTAAAATAGTAGAGCTCACCTTCAAGGGGAGTCTGTGACAGATGTTATCATCCAAAGTGATGTTGATATCAATGACAAAAGGGAAGATTGTTGCACATGTATTTTCATTGATGTCAAAGGTATTGGTCAAAACATTAAATTTATGTCAAAGGTATTTGTCAAAAGAATTAAATTGATGTTAAAAGTATTGAATTGATCGATGAACATTATCAAAGACAAAATAGAGCGTTAAGGAGATTGTTGAACAAGTTGTAATGCTAAATACTTCCTCACACTTGAAGAAATAAATATGGAATAATATGGAAGTCCTATAAGACCAAAAATCCCAGTATGGCATTGGTCACAAGTGTGCAAACAATTATTCATAAAGAAGAACATTGAAAATAGCATATATGGGCAAATACCATTTGTGTGAGACTTATGAATGAATAACATTAAAAACAAACTTGTGTGTAAAAGTCCCACAAAGAAAATGGTATGTGATACAAATACTTGTGAAGAAAAATATGAGTTTTGAACTATGTCTAAAAGTCCCACAAGGACCTTGGCATATGTGCGCCAAATCCCACAAAGATCAATTTTGGTAAGCAACATGCCAATGTAGATATTAACTTGAAAAATACTGAAACTGGTGGGCCGTAATTAAAGGATAAGGAACTTCACCAAGTGTACACATATCTTGAATTAAAGAAGAATATAAATAAGCAAGAGATGGATGTGGTGAAGTAAGCTTGTGAAGAATGAAGTTATGAGATAATTCGGTTGGACAAGCTTCAAAATTATTTAGGCTCTCAGTGGCTCGTTGATCACAAAGAGAGTGTTTTATGCAGTGGAGATGAAGTGCGCAAAGCAATAGTTGTTGAACATAAATAAATGTGCTAGATAAAAATGATACTTGGATTTTGGATGTGCAATGTTCTTAATCATTGAAATACGTAGACCGAAGAACAATAAAAGTAATAGAGCTGGGAACTATATTCAGTATAAAGACCCAGATCATAGAACCATAAAAGAGACACATATCATAGTGATTTTTGCACATCGAAATTTTTACAACTGATTGTTTAGACGCAGATATTAAGATGAAAATATCCATATGGATATTGACAAGTTACAAAAGATGCATATTATGAGGACTCTCATCAAAGATAAGGTATTTGGAATATTGCAGTTATTCAATACATTCTTATTTCATTTGAGGGAGATCATACGGGGAAAGGAGTAGGGGGTCATAGCCTCCTTCCAGTTGGTGATGGAAAATACAATCAGGGTGTTGTAGCCTCCTTTCTATTAAAGTAGATAAAACCCAGGGTGTTGGAGCCTCCTTCCAATTGCAGTTGGTAAATATAATTGGGTTGTTGTAGCATCCTTTCTGTTACAGAAAATAAAACCTAGGGGTTTGGAGCCTCCTTCCAGTTGGTTCTTTAGAATATAATTCAAAATTTGGTGCTTCCACAACCAGAGAGTGCAGTTATCCACAGGTCGGAGCTTGATTGCCTCAAGTCACAATTTATGAACTCAAACATATATTTATTCAAGTCTGTTCCTGAAGGTAGTGAATTGGTGCTTGTGCAGATTAAATTTCAATGCAAATTCTTAATCTGTTACAGAAAACTGCAATGTTACAGAAAAGAATTGCAGAGATTGGAGAAAAAGAAAGACATACAATAGAAAGAAAAGGCAGAGTTATTGAAGGTATTTCTAAATAAGTAGATATAATTTTACATGATAATAAGAAGGAATATGAGAATTCCATTAAAATTCTTCAAGCTTTGACTAAAGCATATGAAGAGACCATACAGACTCTTCAAGGTGAGATGAAAACGTGTCCTGAGGTTTTGAACGTACCTCCTATAGAAACACTGGTGGGTCAGGAAGCAAAACCTATGAATGCACTGAATATCAAAGAAGAATTCAATGAGTGTTTAAAGGCTCAGTTTAAACAGAAATTCAGAGAAGAGTACAAGAAACATCAAGTTGAGATTGAGGAATATAAGAAAAGAGTGGGAAAAAAGAAGAAAATTATTCGTAACATAGATCAAAAGTTGAAAGAAAATATATTGAGAGGATTGTTGTAGAAGTATATGCAAAAAAATATAAAAGAGGAGAAGGATCTGAAAGGTTTGATGAGCTTGCATGCCAACAGTCCTTAATACAATATAGAAATCAACAATATGCTCATGTTAGGTACCCATTTATCTTTGAGAGAAAAAATAGATGGTGTGTAACCACTCATTGGAAAGAGAAAATATTTCTCTTCACAATGCTTCAAATGGCACAAAAAAAATGAGAATCCATGGACAAGTTACAACTAAAAGAATTTACCAACAACTTACAATAAATCTGAAAAACAAATTTGCTAAACGACCTTCAAATATAAAATTATGGTGATAAGAGGAATAGATCATTGGTCTCAGTAATTAAGACATGCCACTTACCATCTCCTCCACCAATGGGTACTTCGAAATGAATAAAGGAATGAAGAGACAACAATCACTACAAATGGGAATATCGCAAGTCCAAAATTGAGACATATTAGGTACACTCTCTAGATGATCCAAACCCTATTAAAAAATTGCAAAATAAAATTCAAAACCCAAAGAACCAAAACAAATTTTCTCCAATGCCAAAAGCAGGCTCACATCAAAACAATCATCATGAGGTGAGCAAGGTTAAAAAATCCAATAAAGAAAACTCTAAGAAGTACCAAGGAACCATGATATTGGTCTCCTCTATAGTAATCAAAGGAACAAACCAGTGCCACGATTGTGATGGAATCCCAATAGTAGAAATACCAACTACACCCAGGAAAATACAAACCAAGGCTACAATAAGAGGTGATCCGATCACACAAGCCATGAGAAAATATCAATGTAATTGAAGATTGAATCTCCTCTAGTGTCAAGTTTTTTATGCTGGTGATATCCGAGTCAAACCAAAGACAAAGAATGTAATGAATTTGTAATCTACATACAGTTCATGGATTGTCAAGGAACAAATGAAAGTGTTACAATAAGATACCATGGGAAAATACAATGCAAAAAGTTGCATGACAAAAGAGAAGTACGGACAATGTGAGCATGCATGGTTTCTTTAAATTTCTTCTTGTTGTCCACTGAAGGATAAGGTGGTGAGTAGCCCATATTGTTGGATCCAAAGCATCCAACATCATACATCTTCACTCCACTACTCCTATCGAATCCAAAAAATAACAACAAGAAACAATGGAAAGATATTGGGTTGCTCACATGTAGGACTAGATCAATGGATCTAAGAAAAATGTGCATTTTCCAATGACTATATCTCATCTACCCAACTTGATATGTACTCAAATCCAAAGGATGTTTTTCTCCCACCATTATTCATAAGTCAATCATATACCAAATATTGTTTGTTTTGATTCACATTCTTACTATAGATGTGGTGCATAACATTATTATGAAGGTAAAGCTTTGCATTGGCCCTAAGAAAAGTTAGACAATTGTTTGTTAAAAAAGATGAAGATTCTAGTTGCAAGATGGTTTCAGATCAAATAGCAGGATGAATTTTGTGACAGAGGGAGAATCTACAAAAGATGTGATATAACAAACCCAATCTCCTCTTTACCTTCTTGGAAGATGGGGTAATTTTTTTTGTACTTTTAATCCTTTCTTCCAACATACTTATTCATATTAAACTAATGTAACATATGGGTTAACATAGTTATCTTCACATATACTGAACATGTACAAAGAAAATTCACTTTAATTACTACTCTACAACCTTTGGAGTCTCTAGTTATAACTTCGCATACTCATGAGGATTACATCAACACAACTTTATCCAAACTCATACTCAATTATTATTATTCGAATTGAAGTTTCATTTGCATACTATTGTATTCTTCTTGAATGACATTGAGGAACACATACACATAGGCAATAATCTTTATTTCTATCCACATGTTCATAAATAGATACTAAAATTAAAGAACCATTCATAAAATAGAAATCACTATATATTTCACAAATATTAAATAAAGTGGAGATGAAACACAAAAGTTGCAACATAAGAAAGACACCAATATACGTGGTTCACCCAATCTTGGGGTTACATCCACTAAAATTATTAATCTTTTAATTATTTATCAACAATGAGGGTTACAATTCTACAACACATTCATTGCAATTATTTTTCTTTTTTTAAGGTCTTTTTCATAGAGCACATCCTCATCTTGCTAACCAAGATCATTACAAGGCCTTCCTTTTAAACATAGAAAATACCATATGGAATAATTCAACATATTTTTACCTTAACTATCTAAAGTAAAAATTATAAAATACAAAAATTATAAACTTACTAGGCTTCCATCACTTTTTACTTAGAATATATATATATATATATATATATATATATATATATATATATAAAGTTTTCTCATTCACCATGATTTTAAGCATTTTAATAAATAAGAGATGAAAGTCCATTCCTAAAATATATTAATGAGAATTGATAGAGTTACTCGGATGTTTTTGTATATTGGAATCACTATTCTAATATTAACAAGGAAACTAATATATATAAATTCTCTTTAACCCATCTTATAACTCTAAGAATATACCAAGTATACAAGTCTCATGCAAGGTTATTATACAAAAGATTGAATCATTTCCTTAAGAAAGCCACAATCAACCCCACTTTCTATTAAATAATAAGATAATATGTTAATAAGGATGCTGCAAGGTTATTATACAAAAGATTGAATCATTTCCTTAAGAAAGGCACAATCAACCCCACTTTCTATTAAATAATAAGATAATATGTTAATAAGGATGCTATAAGAGTCATGCTCGATTCATTGGAAAACTAGCTAACACAATCAAATATATAAACATAGTAAATAATCTTTAAAGAAAAGATGCGTTAAGAGACCTACTCTCTCTTTCCTGTTGTGTATGGAAAGGATTCACCAGTGCATAAGATGTAAACAAGAAAAAGGTGAAACTTCCAAAGGAAAATGTGTCCTTTTACTACTGAAATTCTGACATGGGATGGAAGCAGGAAGTTGATGGAAGCTAGGAAAATCTTCGAAAATGAGTACTAGGAGCTTCATATTCATAGAGTTATATAACAGTATAACAGTTTTAGGGTTCCTAGATAATAGAGTTTAGCTATAATTTACAACTATATTTAATAGAGTTTGCTATAATTTACAACTATCTACTAAATAGAGAACGTAGTGGTGAGATTAACTAAATATTGTTTTATCAAATACACTTCGCAAATTATTCTAGTTAATCGTTATTCAACGTAGGCCTCTAATTTGTATGCCTGCAACTCCAAATCTTGCAAAAAACATTTGGTGTGGGTTATGTTACACCTTCTTAACACCGTATTTGAATATTCAATCTAACACATTTGGGATTTCATCGCAGAAAATCGTTCTGTTTTATTCTCTGAAATAAAGAAAAACGATAAACAAAGGATCCCATTCCTACACATACTGTGTCGCTCTACTCTAAACTAAACTCAACATATTTGTAACACCTTTTATGTAAACATAATGGAATTGCAATAAAATGTTCATAAAAGAATAGTCATCCAATATATTCAAATGGATTACATTAGAACCTCATACCCTTACCTCGCAGTGCATTGATCAATCTGTTTCTCAGTATCCCAGTTACTAAATTCTCCAACCTCATACCCTTACCTCGCAGTGCATTGATCAATCTATTTCTCAGTATCCCAGTTACCAAATTCTCCAAAATGGTCTGCTCTTCCTCCTCTCCAAGATTCATTCAACACAGGTGTAATGGTAGAAAGGTTTTCCTTCCTTTCTAATAGGGTATTGTCACACCCGAAAGCGTGTAAGAGAAGTAGTAGATCTGTTTCCTTTCCTTCCAAGTTGTTTGTTCCAGTCGATGATTCATATTCATCAAATTCGCTTCATACTCCTCCGCTATTGGATGATTCATATTTCTCTATCGAATGATTCAGATCCCTCAAATTCAGAATCGAACTCAGCCTCAGGTCCAGACTTCGTTCTCGAGCCACATAAACATAGACTATGGAAACCTCACACGGGCTCTTACTCGAACCACATGGATTCAGATTCGGGAATGTTACAGTTCCCTCCTTGGTCTGGCTGGGATGGGTTGAACAAAGTCGATGAGGGCTACTGTCTGCATTACCACACTTTCAAAATGATGAGAATCGTATTGTGGAGTGGCTGTGGAGCCACTCGTGACCTGATCCTATCAGATTACTTGCATGATCATCGCCATTATTTTTAAATATCGAAAGGTGTAAGCAAATATCCCATAAGGATTATGTTGGTCGGCGCTTGTGAAATTCTCTTAGAGGCGGAAGTACATACGGTGCAGGCTGGCAGGAAAAGTAGTCATCTCCTGTTTCAAAAATTTTGGATGATTCTTTCTTCCTCCCTTTCTATTCACGGGGTATATGTACATTCTTCCCAAAATCAAGGAAGTTCAAACATTAAAATATACTATGTTTTTCTTCCCACTCGATGAGCAAAGCCGTTAAAACCCGACTTCTCTTTATTACAAGGTAGATTAAGTTTTAGTTTTAATTAATATAAATGATATCAATCATAAAAGGAATTTTATGATTGCGCTCTTATGTTACATGTGATAATTGTTTAGTAGTGAGAATATATATATATACGTGGATATAGTATATTAATTTATATGAGAACAAAATGAAAGAGCATATATATTTAAATAAAGAGCATATATATTTAAATGCACAAATATATATGGCAATAAACACAATGATACATTAAACTCGAATTTTATTAAATGAATGAAACATAACAGACTTTAAAACAAAAGCAGCTAGAATGGTGGTAGTTGTATCTCTAAGAAGAGATGTGGCGGATACGATCACTCGTGACAAGCTAAATACAAAAGGAGGTCAAAGGGCCTTTTATCATAAAGCCTTGGAGATGAAGAAAACCATAAACCTAACTGTAGGAGATGAATCATCATGAAGTTTGCAGACCCAAGGTGGTCAGTTGAACAATCAAGTTCTTGGGGTCATAACTTTTGCATACGATCTCCATTTTGTGTGCTCAATAGCCCGTTGGAAATCTCTATCCGAGATTGAAAAATTTCGATTGGGGCCAATTGTATGTTGATGGAAACCATTTGGCCCCCCGAATCGCCAAAAAATGCCGTTTAGGGCCTCAAAACATCCCCAGTAGTTTAGGACCCAAAAAATTGTAGAAAATTACCAAAAAATTGTCAACATGAGAAACAGTTTTGAACCACTGGAATAGGTGGGTGGCCACCTATACCCATCTAGATCACATATAAATATTGACGGTTGGGAGCAAGAGACTCCAACAAATGTTTCTCTCTCTACTATAGATTTTTATCCCTTTGATGATCATGAGGAGTTGCAGACAATAGAGGCAGAAGAGTTTGAGTGAGGACAGACTCTAGAATGATACATGTGTCAAATGTTCTCTCCAATTCAATAGAATTTTGAGGAAGTACAATATGTATTAGCTCGATTGGAGTATAAGGTGCACTAGGATTAACCAGCGCAGATACTAGAATAACCAGTGATCAAGATGTTGTTTAGATTGGCATTCGAGATACCATCTTGTATAGGATGATGGACTAGCTAGTGAGTATCTCTAGAGGGAGAGTATGATACATAGTCAAAAAGGGAGTTTACGGAATAGTCATAGAGGGATTCTAGAGTGATATCGAGTGATAGAGAGAGTGAGAATCTCATCTCAAGAGAATCACTTGATAAGAGATGACACTAATGGATGAAAAATAATGTCTAGTAGTGTAGCTTGTAGTGGCATGCTCTGGTGCATATGGAGCATGATGTTCCAACACGGAGGGAGTAGTTGTAGCAGATCATGTGTTGAGATATATGCATGGCACAATCAATTATGGATTTAGATATATTGTAGATAAGGAGATAAGGATCGTACTTTGATTGGGAAGAACACTTCAGACTATTGTTTTGTCATGATTTGTAGTAGGAAGTAGACTTATGTGGCACTAAGTACAACAAATGATGGGTACATTGTAGTGTGTGTGTCAGTTAGTTAAGCAGTGTGTCTTTGAGATGCTCACTGATTGTTTGGTCATACGATGGAGCCGACCTTATTCACTATGATAACCAAAGTTGTATGAAGCTTTGGTTCAAAATTAGTAGTCCAACTTGAGTATATTCGTAGACATGATTAGATTTCTAACATTCTCACCTAGCCTCTTCCTAGGGCGAAGTTTGTGTACTTCTTTGATAGCATTGGAGTGGTAGAGAATGTATTCCTCATTAAGAGGGAATGTTGATGGAGTAGCATCAATGAGTCACTCTCATGAGACAAGGAGAACGGTGTGACTTTCCTTGAAGAGGGAGAGAGAGGGAAATGATCATTCAAAATGATACTCCTCGATTAACTAAGTTGAGTTGAGATATTAGACTCCTCGATGGACTGAGTTGAGTTGATAAATTATCCTTGTGTTATCCAACTTTTTGTACCATAAGTTGGGTTACCTGAGGAGCCGCCAGTTGACAGACTTGTTCAAAGTCTGATTCCAGTGTATCAGTTGAACCGTCTGCTTGTCTGGCCAATATTGGCTAGTCACTTTTTTATTTGAATAATTTTGACCATGGCCCCGCGGGGTTTGTAATAAAATGTGCTAGTAGGATATTTTTGAGTGGTTCGGTCTCCTGAGACGTAGAATCTCAAATAGGGTATTCCAGGGAGTTTTTTTCCCCTGACAATTATGCTTTTCCTTCAGCCGAGTATAATTGACAAGGTTTTCTCCCGCTTCCTCCAAAGCTGGAATGCCCAATGTTGAATTCTGGGCCTTGGGGGGTTATTAGAGCCCAACTGAGTGTTATAAGCCTACTAGACATTATTTAGATAGATCATGGTCATGTCCTAAGTCATCTGGACACATAAAAAAATTTCGAAAAAATCTTTTTCGAACAGTGAAAAATTATTTTTTAATTTTTAATTAATTTTCCTAATTTTTTTGGGTTAATTTTTCCATAAATTAAATGGAAAAAACCCGTTCATGATCCAGACTCAGAATTCAGTGATTGAAGGCTCTAACCTTAAGTCAAAAATCATTCTTGATCAGCGAGCCAATCAGAACCAACTTTTAGATTAGCAATCGGACACATAATGCCTTTTTACTCAAAAAGTTAGTTTTGAGTAAAAAATGATTTTTAGTAAAAAAATGATTTTTATTAAAAAATGATTTTTATTAAAAAAATGATTATTTTGGAGAAAACTAAAACTCTCCAAATTAATCCAAATTTAATAAAATAAAAGGCGAAATGACATCTCATGGAACACTTATGATGATTGGAGTTATCATAACTCAGCTTCAGTCATCATTAAGACAGCAATTAATTTATTATCAGTTATCAGACATGTCATCTCTAGCTAAAGATGAAATGGAGAGCTCTCATTGATCCGGTGATTTGATCGAGGTAAAGACTGAAGCTTACACCATCAGTGGGCTTCCCAAACCTAGCTCAGGCTCCTGCCAAACCTAAAGGATGAGCTTACCTACATCCAGACTCACACATGTGGCCTCATCCTTTGCTTGTTTTCAGTGCACAGGTTGGGAGTGGGGGCACCTTTCCTGGGTGGAGGCCTCCCCTCACTCCCGGTTCTCCAGTTTAGGTCTGGGCTCTTTGTTAGGTGGCTAATCTGGTTAGGGTTGGTTTTTTGGTTTTAGGGTTTTAGCACTCTCTCATTTGTTAAAAAGAGGCTCTTTCAGCTCTATTTGCATGGACTTTTGGGCATAGAAGCTCTGCCAAAATTGTAATCATTATATTATTGAATAAAACTTTTCGACTTTGGAGGTCTACAGGATTGTCTCTTCATTGGTGGATGTGTTGTATGAGGTGATCTCTTTCCATGCTTTCAATTTGTTATTTATGTATTGAATCAAACAACTAGCTTTAGACGTCTATTATTAGAACATAATATTTACCATTTGCTGCTGTTAAGTTGGTTTATTATGCAAAGTTTATCATAATCTAGATGGGTACAAATATTCAGTTATATGAAGTATTGATCTTGATTTGCATATTCCTAGCATACTAGATTTTATTGTTTGATCTCACTGGGTATCAAATTGGATTGTCTTTACAGATCTCGCCATTTGGAGAAGGGTGCGAGCTTAGCTGCATCAAACTCATCTCCATCATCATAAGAACCTTCTAACATTGTTGACTTTCAGGACCTACAGAGAGTTTGGCTTTTTCCAAGAGGGAAAAAACAAGGAGATCTTTCTCCAAAGTTCCATCTCAAAGTCTTTCATAAATTTAAACACTTTCTTGGTTACCGAACTTCCTTCCTCTAGTTCTCCCTTTGCTCCTTGACTTCTATTGTTTTCTTGCTTGCTAGTCTTTTCCTCCTTGCTTGGTTTTTCCCCTTCTTATCGTTCCTTCATCGCTTCCCTCTTTTCACTCAGCTTTGCAGCCCTCTTTCTTCTCTTTGGACAACCCTCGTTTTACCTAGTTTTCACCCATTTTTTCATGCTTTGGACAGCTCTCTTTTTTCTCCTTGTGTACAGCCCTCTTTTGACTGTTCGCTATCCTTTTTTTTACTGTTTTACAGCCCCCTTTTCTCCATTTTGGACATCCCTAGTATGCCCTAGTTTTCCTTCCTTTTTGCCCCTTTTTTGTCCTAGGTTTGGGCCCTCTTCAACCTTGTTTGTGGTCTTTTTCTCCACTTTTTGTTCGCTGTCCTATTTTTCATTTTTTATGACAGCCATTTGTTTTCTCTTTCGCTATCCCGTTTTCTTAAATTTTTGTCTTCCTTTAGCTTCATAGTTGTCTGCCCCTTTTTTCCCCTTCTTTGGTTTTGATCCTCCTTTCATTTTCTTGCTTTCTTCCCCTCCACTTTCTTTTATTTTAGCCTCCTTTTGTCTTGTTCTTTTGTTTTCATTCAAGCTTTTTCTTTTCCCTTTTCATAAAGTTCGAGAAAAATTTCAAGAAAAGTTTCAAGTAAAGAAAAA
>LPNX010032673.1:0-14841 GCA_001517045.1 Pseudotsuga menziesii
ATATATATATATATATATATATATATATATATATATATGTGATGTATGGTTTATGATTAGATATTGGTGAGAAAAAAAAAATATCAACCCCAATTTATTTCACCACGCGCTATAACTAATTAACTGTGGGGCGTTATGGAAACGCCTGGACTTGCGTGGGATTTTGAGGAGGTGTTATGGCTGATTTTAAGCTAATATCCGTTGATATCTGTGGATCATGAATGCTCCATTTTGGAGGCCTTAATTACTGGCCTCGACTGAATGCCCAGGGTGGCAGCATACCAGGAATTTGTAAGCTTAAGTAGTGGGAACGCTAGGGTTTGAGGGGGAATAAGTCTCTCACTGTGAGGAGTGCTGGGCATAGATATTTTACGCCATCTTATCCTGGCGGGTTCTTTATTTTTGGGAGAGAGAAATCATAGTGATTGGGGGTCAAAGCAAGGAATGATGGATTTCCTTAGGATTTCATCATCCTACACTCCGCCTGCAAATTTCCAACGCTGGATGGTTTAGGAACCAGTTTTTGAAAGTTCTACAGGCTAATGGTATGTGACGTGATTTCATTTAGTGTTTGGGGAGAATTCTGGTTCTGTTGGGATAACCTTTCCGGATCAACGCACGTAGACTCCAAACATTTGAGGTATGATTGTGATTTCTTTTCTACCTTTCTTCTAGTTTTTCCAGTGATTTCGTATATACTCCACTGGCATAAATGAAAGAAGCATGCCGATATCAGATTAGTTCTGAATGTTGAAGTGTTTCCTTAATCGAGAGCTATGAATCTTTTGGGGTTCCATCAATTTCCAGGGTCGCTATTTCCCTGGACTTGTAGAGGCCTATCTGGCCTAATCTTTACTTGTGATTTAATTGAGATATCCACTGCAATATCTATGAAATGGCCATTCCTTATCTACTACCACTGTCTATAGACTGTGCTTTTCTTCTTGATATTTACCCGTGAGAATACTCTGCGTATGCCCAACTGTTAGACTGCGTTTTGTCTTGGTATAGAGAATTTCCTGAATGATATTGTACCTTAGATATAGGTTGGGACTATCTTCATATGGACTGCATTTTTCTTCCTGACATTTACTCGTGAGAATGCTCTGCATATGCCAAACTATCTTTGACTACATTTTGCCTTGATTACAGACCGTGTGTAAAGGGAGAATTGTCTCCAGCATGAGACTTTGATTTGCTTGTAATAAATCTCAATTCCTTTAACGCATGGGTTGAGGAGCTGATGAGGGCTTCGATTTCTCTACTATCTCTTAAACCTGCAATTTTCAGCAAAATCTGCGTTTTGCTTTTGATGAACATCATGGAGATTCATGTTGCCCCTTAACCTTCATTTCAAAGAAACCTAGGTTCTGCATTTCCATGAGGACGTTGAGGCTGATGCGTCCTTTGATACACCTGAGTATTTGGAAACTCTTCCAGCGTGGTATTATTTTTCCTGTAACCTGCGCGTTGGGAGAAAATCGGTTTGCTTCCTGCAGTGTGTCATGGTCTGTTTGATGTGAGAACTTGGTTTCTGTCTGCATGTTCTGGAAAAATTGGTTACAACCTGCTTATAGTTTTGAGAAGTTTAATTCATGAGAAAACCCATTCTAATATGCCTTAAAAATTAATAGTCGTTCTCGTCATGGAGGTAAATCTCCTATACACGGTAAAATGAATAATGTAGGGTTTATTTTTTCCCCAACTCATTAAAAGAAAAACTAACCTAGGCATCAATGCTTTACCGCTAGGGGCATTTGTCGTTATAATTAGGATCGTTCCTTCCTTTGATAACGCATGACTCCATAATGTGCAGAGATGGCAAGAAAATCATTTCGAAACCAATATATAGATGCATAGACACCGGTTAAACCTCGAAGGATGCCAAATCTAAGAAATCAGAATGATAAAGAAAAATAAAATTTCATATGAAATATCTGAATGGTATAACCTGCTTGAACTGTTGATTTAAAACAAGGAAGAAATAGACAGAGGGTTTGGAGAATAAAATCGACTGTGAATTTCCTTCAATAATCTGCCCATAGGTATGAGGCAGCCATTTTCCTTAATGGTAATGAAACGTAGATGGAAGGCTACATTGTCTTGCTGATAATAAACAGAGATAAAAGACTACATGTTGTCTTAATGTGAATGAACATAAATATATATAAACTGTGAATTGCCTTCAATAATCTACCCATAAGCATAGTGATTGCCTTTTGCGCCTAGCTGTATAAAACGCAGGCCATCGCCTCTGTGGAAAACCACCTGAATGTGGTTGCAAGGATATGCTCATATCCTTTGGAGTATAGACCGCCACTTGGAAGCCTTTCCCCTGTATTCGTTTCTTTATTTAAGTATGTTAGGGGTGTAGTATTCTCTGTGTTTGATAAACTCTACGATGGATGGGTAACCCTATTTTTTTAAATCTAGTCTTTAACCCGATGACTTGGGTGATTTTTTCTACTGATCTAATTGCAGTGAATCCCGAAGGTATTTGGTTACTTATCATTCTGTTTTAGTTGCTAATTGCGCAGCTTGTTGTTTTAATGCCCTTTGTTTTGATATGAGGATTAATTCTAGCCGCCTTAAAGATTTAGGTTTGGACTTATCCATGTGTATAGGATAATGCTTTTGAACGTTAAAGTTATACGTTGCATAGACGTATCATTATATATGAATTATATATATACATAGGGTCATACGGCCTTGGATCTAGGTTTATGCTTGGTAGGAAACTTTTATTGTTATAAAGGTATTTGAAGATGACCAGCACATGGAAACTTCTGTTGTTATAAATGTATTTGACGATGACCAACACATGGAACTTCTATTGTTATAAATGTATATATTTTTATGACAGCTCTTAGTTTGTCAAATTGAGGATACTATGAGTGTTATGGTTGAGTTATAACTTATGTTAGAGAACCATGGGAATAACCGAAAAAAAATGTGGCAACAGGGATGTTGCAAAATGTAACTTTTTATTGAATGAATAATACATGGCATGAAGGTTTGGTGTACGTAGCTCAGGGATTGGGTGAACCACGTACATTGGTCTCGTTTTCATGTGTCCTTGACATATAATTTCTTTTATGTTCTTGATGTTTACCTTCTCTTGTACCTTGGCATACTTATTTTATGTTTTTATCTCATATGTGTTAACTGCTAGGGTCTGATCATAAGGATGGTTTAAATTGTTGAATGGAGAGGGCTGAGGAACCCAAATTATTGTTTCAGTATACTTTGGTTTTGAACTAGCAAATTAAGCATATGTCATTAAATGTAAGGGTAACTGTATGAACAGATGGTAATGATAATATCACACGTAATGGTTATTATTTCTGAATATCCCCTTGGTAAGGAGCTTAATTTACCCCAAATTCCACTAAAGACTTCTTTCAGGTTTTGGGTGATGTTACACGTATGCACAGTAAGACATCTTCCAAGACACTATGGTGATGACATGTTGTGAGTTACATTAAAAAGAATTTTTCAAATGATTGTGTTACAATGCACATGGTGTTGACATTTTTTTTTAATACGTAATAACTTGTAAAATCACTGCTAACCTATTGGAGTCCTTTGTTGTCATAAGAAAACAACTTCTTTCCCCATGCTGGGCACATATTGACATCAAGGTATTAAAGGGACACTACATATGGTATCAGAGAAAAGTTAAAACACTCGGACCTGATGGACTCACCGACATGCATGTATGTTGTGAATTATGTGATCTAACTATGTGATATTATAATGCACGGTATAAAAGAAATATTGCTGAAATCTCTGCACGGGTTTTTGAGAATTATGTGTAATGTAAGAAGTTAGTTGCATGCACTAAAATACAGGGAGGGTTATTTGTCTAATTTGCAAAATGAGAAAATGAAGATACTAGTAGGCTTGTCTAAAGGAAGATATACTTATGTGTGTTACGTACATATTGATGAAGTGAAGTGTAAGTTGAAATTGTGTTTAGTAAGATTAAATGCACAATATTAACACATCAAAAATATATTGAAGAGGAAGTAAAGCCTTGATATGATACACCAATATATTTTGTCGCAGTCAAATAGGAACATGCTATCATGTGAATTGTTTATGAGGGTACGATGCGACTTATTTTGGGCAAGAATTTGTGAGCAGATAATGCAGGTGCGCATGGTTAGGAGAAGCAACATCACACGAGGACCAAAGGTAAAGATGAAATCCTTAATAGAAATGGTAACGTTTGGAGTCTGTATAATTACATGCTTATCATGGAAAGGTTTCCAGGATGGTAAAATTTGATTGGTTATATTGAAATTTCATAGCTTCAATAATTTGTTATGTTAAGAACATTCTTTATAAAGAGTTTTCGAAAATTTCTAGTATAGTAGCTAATTATAGAGAGACTATATATATGCTTTAACACTAGAACATCAAGTTATGTTGAATGTATAAAGAAAGTCACTAAGGTGTAGAGGGAGCCTGGGGAATGACGAGCTACCACACGGATACTGTGTGGAACAAGTAGGCACGAAACATCGAATACTCCTAGAGATATGGAAGTTGTGTTTGAGGAGGAACTTCTAGGCTCCAGAAGAAGGAATATGTCAAGTAGAGATTATGATTTTTTTTTTATGTTTGAAATGACATTTTATGTAACTCACATAGCATTGGGATTTTTGCAGGTGGTGAATTGTGGAAATCCTAGTTGGACCACAATTGAATAATTGAATGTAAATTAACTAGATTACCTACGAAATTTGTCTAGAGTGTAGCCAAGTGAACGGTAAAATATCATGTAATGCTTCTCATTATATTGCACTAAATATAGAGACTTGTATTGGATAAACAAAAATGAATCCAAATTAAGAATAAAAAATAAATAAAATTTTACATTATGCATAAATCTCAAAAAAGGAACGATATAAATGAAAGGGTAGGGTTTGGATAAAGGGAGTTTTTTTTTACCCTAATGTTGGATAGATGAGAGAATGCAGAGGCGGATGGTGACTGTAGGGAGTTTGGTTCATCAGGTGTGAACAGGGTTGGGAGGCCCTTAGTGATTCTACACACTCTGATCGTGCTTGGGTACTTTCTTCTGTACCGGTATGGTTAGCACATATTTTCCATGTGGCAGGTTGAAAAGCGAGAGAGGCTTTTACCTGCAAGAGGCATGCTGCCGTGAGGGTAGGCTGCAGACTCGGTCACTCACGAGGATTAACTAAGGGGTGCGCAATAAGGTGTTAGCCTTATTCCTTAGTAACCATGAGTCTCCCTACAGCGTGGATTGGACTGAGTTAACATGGTCTCAGTCATCGCACTAACTCCCTACCACGGAAAGTGGGACATTTGAAGGGCATGAAGACGGTCATGGCACCTTTGATGTCGCCTGGAGAAACAAAAGAAATTATTAAACTATAAGGTTGTAAATAAGTAATAACGAAAACTCATGAATTGGAAGTAAAGTAATGGAAATTACAACCTTAGGAAATAAAAATAAAAATAAAAGAAGATTCTAAATCTTAACACATTGCACACACAAAAATAGCAAATCAAAAGCAAAAATCTAGGAATCACATAAATGAAATTTAGGAATGGTTAAGTAAAGAAATACTAAATTAGCAGATTGCATAAATGAATATGACATTACATAAATGCATATGACAAAAGATCCATTGAAAAAAAAAAAAAAAAAACATGGACATCTAGAAGACAGGACGCAGTCTGATGTCACTGAGGAGAAAAATTTTGACTGGTGGTCAAAAGGGAGAGTAACTTCAGAAATAGATGTAAGTCCACCCAAAAATTTAACTCCAGGGAGAGTTCAAAGGATAACGAAAAAGAAAGTTGTGTTAGCAATTTTCCAAGCCACTGAAAGGTTACAGGTCTTAATGTGTAAATGTGATTGAATGATGAAGACTAAATTGTGCTGAATTATTGGTTTTACATTGATGTTGATAGGATGCAGATCTAAAGTAGTGTTTCAAGTTGGGAACATAATGCAGTCCTCATGCGCATAAATATTAAAGTATGTAAGTTTTGATCATAAGTCTTCGTAGGTCTGGTTAAAAGCATAATTGGATTTTCGCTCACCAGAGTGTGAACATAAGCGAAGAGGGCCAGTAAGGTCAAGCATGACAAAAATAGTAACACCGAGGAGAGTGTTAATTCTAGGGGGAAAGGATGTAATGTCCCCCTCCAACCTTGAAGACCTAAGAGCGACTACAGCTCGTGAAAGTTGACAATAAATCATAAATGCGTCCTAAGGAATAGAAAACCCTCACGAGAATGAGGTTACTCCCACCCCCAAGTTAAGCAAAGACACTTGCGACATTCTAACATTATTACAACAATGAGGAAACATTATATGTGCAACGGAAATAATACATTCGAGAGATGTATTTTTTGGGGACATCACATGGTGAAACAAATCACATACATATATGACAATGAAGAATATTATATGTTTATATATATGTACTGGAGATATATATATATGTGAGTAGAACATTTAAGTTACAAATAATTTTGGAAAGGGTTCACGGTGAAACAAATCTTATATATATAGTGGGCACACATATATGTATATATATTTAATAATGGAGAATAATATGGATTGGAGGCCTATATATGTATTTGTGACTATATATATATATATATTGCAGGATGAACACATAATGTTACAGCATTACATGGTAATGCAAACATACATATTTATAGAAACGCACATGAAAATAATGAATCCATATATATTGATTTATATATATATATAATAATGGGTGGAGGCACAGATTTATTCGTGATATCTATGTTACAATATCACAAGGGAAGTGTAAATCTCCTACGTACTTAAATTAGGGGAATTCTATACATATATGTGATGTATGGTTTATGATTAGATATTGGTGAGAAAAAAATTATATCAACCCCAATTTATTTCACCACGCGCTATAACTAATTAACTGTGGGGCGTTATGGAAACGCCTGGACTTGCGTGGGATTTTGAGGAGGTGTTACAACTGATTTTAAGCTAATATCCGTTGATATCCGTTGATCATGAATGCTCCATTTTGGAGGCCTTAATTACTGGCCTCGACTGAACGCCCAGGGTGGCAGCATACCAGGAATTTGTAAGCTTAAGTCATGGGAACGCTAGGGTTTGAGGGGGAATAAGTCTCTCACTGTGAGGAGTGCTGGGCACAGATCTTTTACGCCATCTTATCCTGGCGGGTTCTTTATTTTTGGGAGAGAGAAATCACAGTGATTGGGGGTCGAAGCAAGGAATGATGGATTTCCTTAGGATTTCATCATGCTACACTTTGCCTACAAATTTCCAGCGCTGGATGGTTTAGGAACCATTTTTTGAAAGTTCGACAGGCTAATGGTATGTGATGTGATTTCATTTAGTGTTTGGGGAGAATTTTGGTTCTGTTGGGATAACCTCTCTAGATCAACGCAGGTAGACTCCAAATGTTTGAGGTATGATTGTGATTTATTTTCTACCTTTCTTCTAGTTTTTCCAGTGATTTCGTATATACTCCACTGGCATAAATGAAAGAAGCATGCCGATATCATATTAGTTCTGCATGTTGAAGTGTTTCCTTAATCGAGAGCTATGAAGCTTTTGGGGTTCCATCAATTTTCAGGGTCACTATTTCCCTGGACTTGTAGAGGCCTATCTAGCCTAATATTTACTTGTGATTCAATCGAGATATCCACTGCAATATCTATGAAATGGCCATTCCTTATCTACTGCCACTGTCTATAGACTGCGCTTTTCTTCTTGATATTTACCCGTGAGAATACTCTGCGTATGCCCAACTGTTAGACTGCGTTTTGTCTTGGTATAGAGCATTGCCTGCATGATATTGTACCTTGGATATAGGTTGGGACTGTCTTCATATGGACTGAATTTTTCTTCCTGACATTTACCCGTGAGAACACTCTGCGTATGCCAAACTATCTTTGACTGCATTTTGCCTTGATTACAGACCGTGTGTAAAGGGCGAATTGTCTCCAGCATGAGACTGTGATTTGCTTGTAATAAATCTCAATTCCTTTAATGCCTGGGTTGAGGAGATGATGAGGGCGTCGATTTCTCTACTATCTCTTAAACCTGCAATTTTCAGCAAAATCTGTGTTTTGCTTTTGATGAACAGCATGGAGATTCATGCTGCCCCTTAACCTTCATTTCAAAGAAACCTAGAATCTGCATTTCCATGAGGACGTTGAGGCTGATGCGTCCTTTGATACACCTGAGTATCTGGAAACTCTTCCAGCGTGGTATTATTTTTCCTGTAACCTACGCATTGGGAGAAAATCGGTTTGCTTCCTGCAGTGTGTCATGGTCTGTTTGATGTGAGGACTTGGCTTTTGTCTGCATGTTCTGGAAAAATTGGTTACAACCTGCTTATAGTTTTGAGAAGTTTAATTCATGAGAAAACCCATTCTAATATGCCTTACAAATTAACAGCCTTTCTCGTCATGGTGGAAAATCTCCTATACACGGTAAAATGAATAATGTAGGGTTTATTTTTTCCCCAGCTCGTTAAAAGAAAAACTAACCTAGGCATCAATGCTTTACCGTTAGGGGCATTTGTCGTTATAATTAGGATCGTTCCTTCCTTTAATAACGCACGACTCCATAATGCACAGAGATGGCAAGAAAATAATTTTGAAACAAATATATAGATGCATAGACATCGGTTAAACCTCGAAGGATGCCAAATCTAAGAAATCAGAATGATAAAGAAAAATAAAATTTCATATGAAATATCTGAATTGTATAACCTGCTTGCAACTATTGATTTAAAACAAGGAACAAATAGACAGAGGGTTTGGAGAATAAAATTGACTGTGAATTTCCTTCAATAATCTGCCCATAGGTATGAGGAGGCCATTTGTCTTAATGGTAATGAAACGTAGATGGAAGGCTGCATTGTCTTGCTAATAATAAATAGAGATAAAAGACTACGTGTTGTCTTAATGTGAATGAACATAAATATATATAAACTGTGAATTTCCTTCAATAATCTACCCATATTCATAGTGATTTCCTTTTGCACCTAGCTGTATAAAACACAAGCCATCGCCTCTGTGGAAAGCCACCTGAATGTGGTTGCAAGGATATGCTCGTATCCTTTGGAGTATAGACTGCCACTTGGAAGCCTTTCCCTTGTATTTGTTTCTTTATCTTAAGTATGTTAGGGGTGTAGTATTCTCTGTGTTTGATAAACTCTACGATGGATGGGTAACCCTATTTTTTTAAATCTAGTCTTTAACCCGATGACTTGGGTGATTTTTTCTACTGATCTAATTGCAGTGAATCACAAAGGTATTTGGTTACCTATCATTCTGTTTTAGTTGCTAATTGCGTAGCTTGTTGTTTTAATGCCCTCTGTTTTGATATGAGGATTAATTCTAGCCGCCTTAAAGATTTAGGTTTGGACTTATCCATGTGTATAGGATAATGCTTTTGAACGTTAAAGTTATACGTTTCATAGACGTATCATTATATACGAATGATATATATACATAGGGTCATATGGCCTTGGATCTAGGTTTATGCTTGGTAGGAAACTTTTATTATTATAAAGGTATTTGAAGATGACCAGCACATGGAAACTTCTGTTGTTATAAATGTATTTGAAGATGACCGGCACATGGAACTTCTATTGTTATAAATGTATATATTTTTATGACAGCTGTTAGTTTGTCAAATTGAGGATACTACGAGCGTGATGGTTGAGTTATAGCTTATGTTAGAGAACCATGGGAATAACCAAAAGAAAATGTGGCAACAGGGATGTTGCAAAATGTAACTTTTTATTGAATGAATAATACATGGCATGAAGGTTTGGTGGACGTAGCCCAGGGATTGGGTGAACCACATACATTGGTCTCATTTTCATGTGTCCTTGATATATACTTTCTTTTATGTTCTTGATGTTTACCTTCTCTTGTACCTTGGCGTACTTATTTTATGTTTTTATCTCATATGTGTATAACCGCTAGGGTCTGATCATAAGGATGGTTTAAATTGTTGAATGGAGAGGGCTGAGGAACCCAAATTATTGTTTCAGTATACTTTGGTTTTGAACTAGCAAATTAAGCATATGTCATTAAATGTAAGGGTAATTGTATGAACAGATGGTAATGATAATATCACACGTAATGGTTATTATTTCTGAATAGCCCCTTGGTAAGGAGCTTAATTTACCCCAAATTCCACTAAAGACTTATTTCAGGTTTTGGGTGATGTTACACGTATGCACAGTAAGACATCTTACAGGACACTATGGTGATGACATGTTGTGAGTTACATTAAAAAGAATTTTTCAATGATTGTGTTACAATGCACATGGTGTTGACATTTTTTTTTAATACGTAATAACTTGTAAAATCACTGCTAACCTATTGGAGTCCTTTGTTGTCATAAGAAAACAACTTCTTTCCCCATGCTCAGCACATATTGACATCAAGGTATTAAAGGGACACTACAGTAAAGGGGGTCACTATTTAAGAATATTTTGGTTAAAATTTCCAGTTAAAATTTCTTTTACAGAGTAACAATTTAAGAATATTTTGGTAGGTACAACATGCCCATGGTTAAAATTTCTGGTTATTATATCACGTGATCCGGGAGGGACCGAAGAAGAAGGCATAGAGTTGATCGGTTAAATACACGTTCTGAAAACACTCACGCTTTATTTTGTTTGTTTGTATTCTGTTGAAGCCAAAGCTGAACCCTCTGGTCTCATATAGGCTTAGATTATAATATTAATATTACACTATTTTATTTAGTTTTAATATTATTTTATTATTATTATGAATATTAATATCGGTTTGTTCAAGAACAATATAATTTTCTCGTGGAACATTATTAGCTTGCTCCTAAAAAAATGAATCATATTAATAAAAACATAGGATTTAACGAATTTTACAATAACAACTCCAAAATAAAACTTTCGTATTTTATTTAAAAAGACAAAACTTTCAAGATCCGAAATGTCAGAAATCGAAAATCGGGGAATCGGAAATCGAAACATAGGGTGTTCCTTATTGGAAAACATAGGATTTATGGAATCCGAAATATGATTCATTTTTTTAATAATGGGATTTCTGGAATTCGAAATATCATTTAGTGCACTATCAATTCATGATATTTACATTTTTCATGAACATATAGCCAAAAATTCAATGAAAATTTATAAATTATTAAATTTTGAGAAATTAATTGTATTTAGTTAAAAGATTGATATTTAAAAAAAAGCGATTAACAATGTAAATATAGGTTTAAATAAAAATGAACATGTATTAATTTAACAATTAATAAAAAAAATCAATAATTAACAGAAAAAAACTCTCTCTAAAAAAAAAACCTGAATCATATTAATAAAAGACATAGGATTTAACGGATTTTACAATAACAACTCCAAAATAAAACTTTTGAATTTTATTTGAAAAGACAAAACTTCCGAGATTCAAAATGTTAGAAATCGGAAATCAGGGAATAGGGTGTTCCTTATTGGGAAACATGGGATTTCTAGAACCCAAAATGTCGGAAATTGGAAATCGGAAATCAAAACATAGGGTGTTCCTTATTGGAAAACATAGGATTTCTGGAATCTGAAATATGATTCTTTTTTTTTAATATTAGGATTTCCTGAATCCAAAATATCATTTAGTGCACTATTAATTCATGCTATTTACATTTTTCATGAACATATAGCCATAAATTCTATGAAAATTTATTAAAAAATATAAATTATTAAATTTTGAGAAATTAATTGTATTTAGTTAAAAGATTGATATTTGAAAAAAAAACAATTAGCAATGTAAATATAAGTCCAAATAAAAATGAACTTGTATTAATTTAACAATTAATTAAAAAAATCAATAATTAACAGAAAAAACTCTCAAAACAAAAAGAAAACGGAATCATATTAATAAAAAACATAAGATTTAATGGATTTTACAATAACAACTCCAAAACAAAACTTTCAGATTTTATTTGAAAAGACAAAACTTCAGAGATCCAAAATGTTGGAAATTGGAAATTGGGGAGTCGAAAATCAGAACATAGGGTGTTCCTTATTGGAAAACATAGGATTTCTGGAATCCGAAATGTCGGAAATCGGAAATCAAGGAATTGAAAATCAGAAATAGAAACATAAGGTGTTTCTTATTGCAAAACATAGGATTTTGGGAATCCAATTTATATTATTCGTTTTTTTAATAATAGGATTTCCGGAATTCGAAATATGATTTTTCAATAATCCCAAATATTTAACGGATTATTTTAAAAATCTAGATTTCATAATTTCTGTCGTAGTCGACATAGATCCTCCACAATGTATTTAAATGCATAACTTCATATTAAAAAGCATGTGTCATGTATTTGCCTCCTATGTGTAACAAATGGGGTCTGGGGACAACAGAACCGCATATTTATGAAAAAGCTTCAATTAATATATATTTGTCGAAGCTTAAAAACAATGTCCATGACAATGAAGCAAGACTAAATATTAATTCCAAGTCCTGAGATGTGATTTTGTTTATATATACAGCAGCTAAGAATCACATGAAAATGATCAAATCATTTTCATTTCACATTTTTCGATTAGATAATTGATTTTTTTAATATTTACAATTTTGTATTAATTAGTTTCAATGTCATTTCACTTTTCCTCTTTCCACAGTGCAGAACACGGAAATTGGAAGTTACAAGTTCACAATAAAACTTTCTGTATTTCTTACTTCTGCTTTCTGCAATGCGGAATGCGGAAATCATAAACGTATTTGTCTCATATTTGTTTTTCTTATTTCCTGATTTCCCTTTTCCCATTGCGGAATGCAGGAATCAGAACTTTGGTTTTTCTTTTCACAATTTTATACACTTTAAATTTGAGAGAATCTGATCGGCCTGCCTCTAAATTTGGCGGAGTTTGCTTCTAAATTGGTACAATTTGCTTGAATCTCTCTCTCTCTCTCTCTCTCTCTCTCTCTCTCTCTCTCTCTCTCTCTCTCTATATATATATATATATATATATATATATATATATATATATATATATATATGAATTTTAATGTTAAACCCTTA
This sequence comes from Pseudotsuga menziesii, assembly GCA_001517045.1. Taxonomy (NCBI): domain Eukaryota; kingdom Viridiplantae; phylum Streptophyta; class Pinopsida; order Pinales; family Pinaceae; genus Pseudotsuga; species Pseudotsuga menziesii. The sequence goes on from LPNX010032673.1 coordinate 13,091, forward strand.
AAGTTTAGCGTGTGGTTGAAACTTTTTTGTTAGTGTTGTGAGTGATATAGCCTCTGGTTTTTTTACTTTTTTTAAGAGTTTTTCACTAATAAGCTTTTCAACCTATTTATTGTGAACTATATATGCAACTTTTGATAATAAAATATTTAATAAATTGATTTAATAAATATTTTGATAATACGACGTTATTTTCTTTCTGCATATTTCATTTTTATATTTAATATTTTTACAAATTAAGATAAAATTATATTAATTTTGATACACAAAACTAATTATTTCTTCTACAGTCAGTGTTAATTTGTTTTCCATTAAATATTTTGACACATTAAGAAAATTAAATTTGATGTAATAAAAATTTGAACAGATTTCGTGTCAATGTTCTTTCTGAAATTTCTAAAGTAAAAGAAGTTTTAATGTGTCAAATCAATATCTATTTTTCATTATAAAATATCAAAATCCATTTCTATTCAATCCTACACTAATATAAAATATCAAAAGCTATCGGATTGCATGCTTAAAAAATGAAGTTTATTTTATAGGTTTGTAAAGCACTTTATTATATATATATATATATATATATATATATATATTCTTTAATGATGAGAGGGTTGCACATTTGGATTTTGTTGTTGATAGTTTAAAATTAATATAATTGTATATAATATTTGTTTTTCCCTCCAGAAAATGCGCCCCTCCATAGGTGAGACCATGGGCTAGAAATTTTATAATATTTGTGAAAAAAAAAGAAGTCAGAGAAAAGAGGAAGAAGGTTTCCTGCTCTTTCTAGGTGAAGTTTTTACACTTTTTCAATTTCCGGTTCGCATTTCAGAAGTCGACTCCTCTATTTTCGAAACTGGGTTTCGAAAGTTTTCTGATTTCTGGTTCGGGTTGCGGAAGTTGGCTCCTTGATTTTTAATCTTCGCAATTCAATATTTCTGAACTTCCGATTTGGGTTACGGAATTCAGCTCCTTGAATTTCAATTTATCCAAATTCAATCTTTCCAAACTTCAGAATTTGTGAATCAACTATCACATAAAAATTTTAACAATTCAGAATTTGTAAATTAATATTTTTTTTCTTCAGTAAGGATTTTTACAGTTTAGAAATTGTATTTTAATATATATTTTATGGTTAAAAATATTGAAAATAAGGTTTGTTAAAAATGAGATCAAAGTTCATGCTCTTTTAGATCGGTGAACAAACATATTTGGTTGTTGAGTGTAAATTCGACCAGATCTTATTTTTTTTTATCAATGTGGTTGAATCGCTACTTGGGTTGAGGAGCATTTCAATAGATTTGGATCATTGTTGCATCAATTTTAAAAACTCACATCAAATCGATAACAAGCTTAGAGATTGGATAGATAATAGGCTTAAAGAATTACCAAAAATCTAAGGAGTGCTTCAAACAATAGAGGTGAAGATATTTGAGATTCAGATTAGACTCTTCAAACATTGACAGTGGTGGCATGGTTCTCTTCACATTAATAGTTGCAATAGATAGTGAAACTCTCTTTTATACATATTGCAAATTTGAACTACAGATTAGACAAACTTTTGAGAACCATGTTGTGAAGAATCCAAGAAAAATTGCGCAGATAATATATATTGTTTTCGAGCATTTTAAGACGATTAATCATAAATTTTTGGTTCATTTTAATATGTTATGGTAACTTTTCCTATATTAATCATAACCGTGAGTTGTTATCTTAGGAAGAATTTGAATATATATATATATATATATATATAT